>JAGQAX010000007.1:0-103366 GCA_019142605.1 Cephalopholis sonnerati | reverse complement strand
ATAGCCAACTTCCTGTTGGGCGTGGCCTATGGCTCCAAGAGACTTTTTTGTGCGGCTCGGCATGATCTACATGTGTACCGATTTTCGTGCAGATCCGTGAAAATTGATGAGGAGGGCGCTGTTTATAAGGAGATTGCTCTTTAATGGGCGTGGCCTAGCCATTTTGACCCGTCCATTGCCCCGAACCCTAAAATATGTAAATTTACACCGCGACTGATGCGACCACCAAATTTCAGGAGTTTTTGAGCATGTTAAAACCTCCAAATAAGCGATTTACTTTTGTCGTAATAATAATAATAATTCCTTCAATTTCAATAGGGTCCTCGCACGGTACGTGCTCGGGCCCTAATAATAATAATAATAATCCTAAGGAAAACAATAGGGTCCTCGCACGGTTCGTGCTCGGGCCCTAAATATAGCCGCAAGCGGCAATTCCGGGGTTCAAGCCAGCATAGCCATTTAAATTTTGAAAGGTGGGTAAGATCAAGACCTTTGATACTCTGAGTTTGTTGATGTTTGAAAAAAACCCTCATTGATTTATGGCCGGATTTTGTGAAATTTCATTTCACTTGATGTTTCTCTGTTTATAGCCCCCCCTATTGGCCAAATTCCGCCAAATTTGGCACAGATCCTCTGGTTGACGTCTTAAACAAGTGAATTGAGTTTGACGTCGATAGCTTTTACTTTGACAAAAATATGCAATGGTATGTGTTTTTTAGCTAGCAGAAAAAAATTGTTCCTTTATATCTACCACATTTTTTGGAGTAGCAAAATTCTTTTGATAACTTTTCATCAGGCACATCTGGAGATTGTATGTGCAAAGTTTCGTGCAGATGGAGCCTAAACGCTAGGAGGAGATAGAAAAAGTAGGTTTTTGATATGTAGTGACTTACAAAGAGAAATATGCAGTGGAAGTGGGCGTGACCTATGTCAGAAGATGCGACTCTATTGTGAGAGAAAGTGGATATAAAGTTTATGAAAATGTGGTTTAAAATGTGGAAGTTACAGGCCAAAATGCGTTTTCACCCGTTATAGCGCCACCTAGTGGAGTAGACACACAATTTTTGGTATGGTTGGTCTGTGTCCTATTCTATATATACTCTGTGAATTTCATAGCTCTCAACATAATACTTGAGCTAAAATAAATGTTTGTTTTTTATCTTGTAATAAGCCACGCCCACTTTGACCAATCGTGATGAACTTCAAGATAGGGCCTCAGGAGTGACCCAGCATCATACCCACCAAATTTGGTAAAAATCGGTGCAGCCATTTAAGAGATACAAATTTCCCATATTTGCAGCGCCCCCTAGTGGCCAACATCCTCCAAATGTGGCTCATACCCTCACAGTCACATGCCAACCAAGGATCTCCGATTTGGTGTTGTTAGCATTTACTTTGACCGAGATATGTAACAGTTCGCATTTTTATAGCTAGCTAGAAAAATTTATTCATTAATAATTTGCGCATCTTTTGACCAAACAAAATTCTGTGAATAACTTTAGATCAGGTCCAGCTGAAGACTGTACGTGCCAAGTTTCACGCTAATCGGATGGAACCCCAAGGAGGAGATAGAAAAAGAAGGTTTTCAAGTTTTTGCGATTTTGTGAAAAAAATTTCTAGGCGGAAATGGGCGTGGCCTAGCCCAGGTGATTCAGGACTATCCAGGGAATCTGTGGATATAACGTTTTTGAATGTGCGACATATGGTGTGGGAGTTATAGCCCAAAACGCATTGACCTTGGTTATAGCGCCACCATCTGGCCAATTGGTATTTCTATATTATGAGCACCATTTGCACACAACTTCCAGTTATTGGTGAAAATTTCATGTCTCTATGATGTACCATCTCACGGGAATTTGCGAAAACATTTCTGAAGAAACGGAAGAATAATAATAATTAAAGCTGCAAGCAGCGTTGAACGGGCCCTCGCACCCCACGCAACTCAGGGCCTGGCGCGGCCGCCACCGTGTCACCAGAGGTCGACCGGCAGACGAGGCGCTGAATGTTCGCCTCCTTCGGACAGTGTAGGAACCAATGCGTTGCGACTTCCCGTCTCCACTGGGTGGCGCTATGACTCTGACTCTTGAGCGTCATGTGGGTGTGTTCATGCCAGGACTATTATCATACATGTGAAGTTTGGAGCAGATTCGACCATTAGATCCCATGTTATAGCAATATCGTGTTTCATGGTGAGACATCAAGTGTCGACGCCATGTCACAGCCACACCGTTCCATGCTGAGCAGTTCTCTTAATATGTTTTGATCACACAGTTGTGTAGATGGTACACACCAGTTTTGGAGTTAATTGATTCATTTCTGGAGGAGGAGATCATTAAAATACAACACGTGGAAAACGCCAAAAATGACTGTAAATTTCAAAATGGCCGACTTCCTGTCGGGTGTGGCCTATATGTGCAAGAGGCTTTTTTGTGCGTCTGGACACGATACATGTGCATACTGATTTTCGTGCACGTCGGTGAAAGTTGTTATGGGGGACGCGGCATTTTAAGGGGCGTGGCCAAGCCATACGGCCACGCTTATTGATGAAACTCATACTATACATTCAGGTCTGGACTGTTAACAAACATGTGAAGTTTGGTGAAGAATGGACAATGTATGCCAAAGTTATACTAATTTTGTGTTTTATGGCGAGACATCAAACTTCGCCGCCACCTGACAGCCAAACCGTTTCACGATGCAAAAATCTGCTCATAAGTTTTGATTACCCCTTTGTCTAGATGGCACACAATGATTTTGAAGTTGTTCTGATACATCCTGTAGGTGGAGTTCATTAAAATACAACACGTGGAAAACGCCAAAAATGACCGCAAAATTCAAAATGGCTGACTTCCTGTTGGGTTTGGCCTATGTGTTCAAGAGACTTTTTTGTGCGTCTGTGGATGATACATGTGCACACCTATTTTCGTGCATATCGGCAAAACTTGCTATGGGCGATGCTGCACTTTAAGGGGTGTGGCCAAGCCATACGACCACACTCATCCACGAAACACATACCATATGTTCAGGCCTGGACTGTTAACAACCATGTGAAGTTTCAGTCAGATTGGACTAAGTATAATAAAGTTAATGCCAATCAAAGTTTAAAATATGTCATTTCCTGTCGCTACTAGGGGGCGTTATGACTATCACAGAACTTTGTCATGTAGATGTGTACAGTGTGGGACTATTATGAATCATGTGAAGTTTGGTGAAGATTGGACAATGTGTCCCAAAATTATAGCAATTTCGTGTTTCATGGCGAGACATCAAACTTCGCCGCCACCTGACGGCCAAACCGTTTAACTGTGGAAAAATCTTTTAATAACTTTTGATCACAACCTTGTCTAGATCACACACAGTGATTTTGAAGTCATTCTGATTAATCCTGTAGGAGGAGTTCGTTAAAATACAACATGTGGAAAACGCCAAAAATAGCATCAAAATTCAAAATGGCCGACTTCCTGTTGGGTATGGCCAGTGGGTCCAAGAGACTTTTTTGTGCGTCTCGGTGTGATACATGCGTGTACCAATTTTCGTGCATGTCGGTGACACGTGCGGCAGGGGCTGATGTTTAAAGGGCGTGGTCAAGTCATTTGGCCACGCCCATCAACGAAACTCATATCACATGTTCAAGCCTGGACTGTTAACACACATGTGAAGTTTCAGGCAGATATGACCAAGGACACAGAAGTTAATGTCATTAAAGCCATTTTCAACGCGTTTTGGCGAATTTTCGACTTCGCCTCCCTCTGGGCGGAACACCGTTTGACGCCTAGTCACAATCTTCATAATGTAGCATTACCAACGTCTTGAGGTCTGTCTGACCAAATTTGAGTTGCATATGGTGAACGTGGTCAGAGCTGCACGTCAAAGTCTAAAAACATCGCTTTTCCTGTCGCCAGCAGGGGGCGCTAGGGTAATTACAAAATTTCTGCATGTAGACGTGTTCAGGGCGGGAATATTATGAATCATGTGAAGTTTGGTGCAGATTGGACGATTAATGCCAAAGTTATAGCAATTTCGTTTTTCATGGCGAGACAAACTTCAAACTTCAAACTTCGCCGCCAAAAAACCGATTCCGTGTTCGACGGGTAGCGGATCTTTGAATAACTTTTGATCACAAACTTATCTAGTTGGTACACGGCGATTTTGAAGCCGTTTTGATTAATCGTGTAGGAGGAGTTCGTCAAAATATGACACGTGGTAAAACGCCAAAAATGGCCGCTAAATTCAAAATAGCCAACTTCCTGTTGGGCGTGGCCTATGGCTCCAAGAGACTTTTTTGTGCGGCTCGGCATGATCTACATGTGTACCGATTTTCGTGCAGATCCGTGAAAATTGATGAGGAGGGCGCTGTTTATAAGGAGATTGCTCTTTAATGGGCGTGGCCTAGCCATTTTGACCCGTCCATTGCCGCGAACCCTAAAATACGTAAATTTACACCGCGACTGATGCGACCGCCAAATTTCAGGAGTTTTTGAGCATGTTAAAACCTCCAAATAAGCGATTTACTTTTGTCGTAATAATAATAATAATAATAATAATAATAATTCCTTCAATTTCAATAGGGTCCTCGCACGGTACGTGCTCGGGCCCTAAATATAGCCGCAAGCGGCAATTCCGGGGTTCAAGCCAGCATACCCATTTAAATTTTGAAAGGTGGGTAAGATCAAGACCTTTGATACTCTGAGTTTGTTGATGTTAGAAAAAAACCCTCATTGATTTATGGCCGGATTTTGTGAAATTTCATTTCACTTGATGTTTCTCTGTTTATAGCGCCCCCTATTGGCCAAATTCCGCCAAATTTGGCACAGATCCTCTGGTTGACGTCTAAAACAAGTGACTTGAGTTTGACGTCGATAGCTTTTACTTTGACAAAAATATGCAATGGTATGTGTTTTTTAGCTAGCAGAAAAAAATTGTTCCTTTATATCTACCACATTTTTTGGAGTAGCAAAATTCTTTTGATAACTTTTCATCAGGCACATCTGGAGATTGTATGTGCAAAGTTTCGTGCAGATGGAGCCTAAACGCTAGGAGGAGATAGAAAAAGTAGGTTTTTGATATGTAGTGACTTACAAAGAGAAATATGCAGTGGAAGTGGGCGTGGCCTATGTCAGAAGATGCGACTCTATTGTGGGAGCACGTGGATATAAAGTTTATGAAAATGTGATTTAAAATGTGGAAGTTACAGGCCAAAATGCGTTTTCACCCGTTATAGCGCCACCTAGTGGAGTAGACACACACTTTTTGGTATGGTTGGTCTGTGTCCTATTCTATATATACTCTGTGAATTTCATAGCTCTCAACATAATACTTGAGCTAAAATAAATGTTTGTTTTTTATCTTGTAATAAGCCACGCCCACTTTGACCAATCGTGATGAACTTCAAGATTTGGTCTCAGGAGTGACCCAGCATCATACCCACCAAATTTGGTAAAAATCGGTGCAGCCATTTAAGAGATACAAATTTCCCATATTTGCAACGCCCACTAGTGGCCAACATTCGCCAAATTTGGCTCATACCCTCACAGTCACATGCCAACCAAGGATCTCCGATTTGGTGTTGTTAGCATGTACTTTGACCGAGATATGCAACAGTTCGCGTTTTTATAGCTAGCTAGAAAAATTTATTCATTAATAATTTGCGCATCTTTTGACCAAACAAAATTCTGTGAATAACTTTAGATCAGGTCCAGCTGAAGACTGTACGTGCCAAGTTTCACGCTAATCGGATGGAACCCCAAGGAGGAGATAGAAAAAGAAGGTTTTCAAGTTTTTGCGATTTTGTGAAAAAAATTTCTAGGCGGAAATGGGCGGGGCCTAGCCCAGGTGGTTCAGGACTATCCAGGGAATCTGTGGATATAACGTTTTTGAATGTGCGACATATGGTGTGGGAGTTATAACCCAAAACGCATTGACCTTGGTTATAGCGCCACCATCTGGCCAATTGGTATTTCTATATTATGAGCACCATTTGCACACAACTTCCAGTTATTGGTGAAAATTTCATGTCTCTATGATGTACCATCTCACGGGAATTTGCGAAAACATTTCTGAAGAAACGGAAGAAGAAGAATAATAATAATAATTAAAGCTGCAAGCAGCGTTGAACGGGCCCTCGCACCCCACGCAACTCGGGGCCTGGCGCGGCCGCCACCGTGTCACCAGAGGTCGACCGGCAGACGAGGCGCTGAATGTTCGCCTCCTTCGGACAGTGTAGGAACCAATGCGTTGCGACTTCCCGTCTCCACTGGGTGGCGCTATGACTCTGACTCCTGAGAGTCATGTGGGTGTGTTCATGCCAGGACTATTATCATACATGTGAAGTTTGGAGCAGATTCCACCATTAGATCCCATGTTATAGCAATATCGTGTTTCATGGTGAGACATCAAGTGTCGACGCCATGTCACAGCCACACCGTTCCAGGCTGAGCAATTCTCTTAATATGTTTTGATCACACACTTGTGTAGATGGTACACACCAGTTTTGGAGTTAATTGATTCATTTCTGGAGGAGGAGATCATTAAAATACAACACGTGGAAAACGCCAAAAATGACTGCATATTTCAAAATGGCCGACTTCCTGTCGGGTGTGGCCTATATGTGCAAGAGGCTTTTTTGTGCGTCTGGACACGATACATGTGCATACTGATTTTCGTGCACGTCGGTGAAAGTTGTTATGGGGGACGCTGCACTTTAAGGGGCGTGGTCAAGCCATACGGCCACGCTTATTGATGAAACTCATACTATACATTCAGGTCTGGACTGTTAACAAACATGTGAAGTTTGGTGAAGAATGGACAATGTATGCCAAAGTTATACTAATTTCGTGTTTTATGGCGAGACATCAAACTTCGCCGCCACCTGACGGCCAAACCGTTTAACTGTGGAAAAATCTTTTAATAGCTTTTGATCACAAACTTGTCTAGATCACACACAGTGATTTTGAAGTCATTCTGATTAATCCTGTAGGAGGAGTTCGTTAAAATACAACATGTGGAAAAAGCCAAAAATAGCATCAAAATTCAAAATGGCCGACTAACTGTTGGGTATGGCCAGTGGGTCCAAGAGACTTTTTTGTGCGTCTCGGTGTGATACATGCATGTACCAATTTTCGTGCATGTCGGTGACATGTGCGGCAGGGGCTGATGTTTAAAGGGCGTGGTCAAGTCATTTGGCCACGCCCATCAACGAAACTCATATCACATGTTCAAGCCTTGACTGTTAACACACATGTGAAGTTTCAGGCAGATATGACCAAGGACACAGAAGTTAATGTCATTAAAGCCATTTTCAACGCGTTTTGGCGAATTTTCGACTTCGCCGCCCTCTGGGCGGAACACCGTTTGACGCCTAGTCACAATCTTCATAATGTAGCATTACCAACGTCTTGAGGTCTGTCTGACCAAATTTGAGTTGCATATGGTGAACGTGGTCAGAGCTGCACGTCAAAGTCTAAAAACATCGCTTTTCCTGTCGCCAGCAGGGGGCGCTAGGGTAATTACAAAATTTCTGCATGTAGACGTGTTCAGGGCGGGAATATTATGAATCATGTGAAGTTTGGTGCAGATCGGACGATTAATGCCAAAGTTATAGCAATTTCGTTTTTCATGGCGAGACAAACTTCAAACTTCAAACTTCGCCGCCAAAAAGCCGATTCCGTGTTCGACAGGTAGCGGATCTTTGAATAACTTTTGATCACAAACTTATCTAGTTGGTACACGGCGATTTTGAAGCCGTTTTGATTAATCGTGTAGGAGGAGTTCGTCAAAATATGACACGTGCTAAAACGCCAAAAATGGCCGCTAAATTCAAAATAGCCAACTTCCTGTTGGGCGTGGCCTATGGCTCCAAGAGACTTTTTTGTGCGGCTCGGCATGATCTACATGTGTACCGATTTTCGTGCAGATCCGTGAAAATTGATGAGGAGGGCGCTGTTTATAAGGAGATTGCTCTTTAATGGGCGTGGCCTAGCCATTTTGACCCGTCCATTGCCGCGAACCCTAAAATACGTAAATTTACACCGCGACTGATGCGACCGCCAAATTTCAGGAGTTTTTGAGCATGTTAAAACCTCCAAATAAGCGATTTACTTTTGTCGTAATAATAATAATAATAATAATAATAATAATAATTCCTTCAATTTCAATAGGGTCCTCGCACGGACGTGCTCGGGCCCTAATAATAAAACAGTAGGAAAACAATAGGGTTTCAGCCCTTCGGGCTTGAACCCCTAAATATAGCCGCAAGCGGCAATTCCGGGGTTCAAGCCAGCATAGCCATTTAAATTTTGAAAGGTGGGTAACATCAAGACCTTTGATACACTGAGTTTGTTGATGTTTGAAAAAAACCCTCATTGATTTATGGCCGGATTTTGTGAAATTTCATTTCACTTGATGTTTCTCTGTTTAGAGTGCCCCCTATTGGCCAAATTCCGCCAAATTTGGCACAGATCCTCTGGTTGACGTCTAAAACAAGTGACTTGAGTTTGACGTCGATAGCTTTTACTTTGACAAAAATATGCAACGGTATGTGATTTTTAGCTAGCAGAAAAAAATTGTTCCTTTATATCTACCACATTTTTTGGAGTAGCAAAATTCTTTTGATAACTTTTCATCAGGCACATCTGGAGATTGTATGTGCAAAGTTTCGTGCAGATGGAGCCTAAACGCTAGGAGGAGATAGAAAAAGTAGGTTTTTGATATGTAGTGACTTACAAAGAGAAATATGCAGTGGAAGTGGGCGTGGCCTATGTCAGAAGATGAGACTCTATTAAGGGAATACGTGGATATAAAGTTTATGAAAATGTGATTTAAAATGTGGAAGTTACAGGCCAAAATGCGTTTTTACCTGTTATAGCGCCACCTAGTGGAGTAGACACACAATTTTTGGTATGGATGGTCTGTGTCCTATTCTATATATACCCTGTGAATTTCATAGCTCTCAACATAATACTTGAGCTAAAATAAATGTTTGTTTTTTATCTTGTAATAAGCCACGCCCACTTTGACCAGTCGCGATGAACTTCAAGGTATGGCCTCAGGAGTGACCCAGCATCATACCCACCAAATTTGGTAAAAATCGGTGCAGCCATTTAAGAGATACAAATTTCCCATATTTGCAGCGCCCTCTAGTGGCCAACATTCGCCAAATTTTGCTCATAGCCTCACAGTCACATGCCAACCAATGATCTCCGATTTGGTGTTGTTAGCATTTATTTTGACCGAGATATGCAACAGTTCGCGTTTTTATAGCTAGCTAGAAAAATGTATTCGTTTATCATTTGCGCATTTTTTGACTGAACAAAATTCTTTTGATAACTTTAGATAGGGTCCAGGTGAAGACTGTCCGTGCCAAGTTTCACGCTGATTGGACAAAATCCCAAGGAGGAGATAGAAAAAGAAGGTTTTCAAGTTTTTGCGATTTTGTGAAAAAAATTTCTAGGCGGAAATGGGCGTGGCCTATCCCAGGTGATTCAGGACTATCCAGGGAATCTGTGGATATAACGTTTTTGAATGTGCGACATATGGTGTGGGAGTTATAGCCCAAAACGCATTGACCTTGGTTATAGCGCCACCATCTGGCCAATTGGTATTTCTATATTATGAGCACCATTTGCACACAACTTCCAGTTATTGGTGAAAATTTCATGTCTCTATGATGTACCATCTCACGGGAATTTGCGAAAACATTTCTGAAGAACAAGAAGAAGAAGAAGAAGAAGAAGAAGAAGAAGAATTAAAGCTGCAAGCAGCGTTGAACGGGCCCTCGCACCCCACGCAACTCGGGGCCTGGCGCGGCCGCCACCGTCTCGCCAGAGGTCGACCGGCAGACGAGTCGCTGAATGTTCGCCTCCTTCGGACAGTGTAAGAACCAATGCGTTGCGACTTCCCGTCTCCACTGGGTGGCGCTATGACTCTGACTCCTGAGCGTCATGTGGGTGTGTTCATGCCAGGACTATTATCATACATGTGAAGTTTGGAGCAGATTCGACCATTAGATCCCATGTTATAGCAATATCGTGTTTCATGGTGAGACATCAAGTGTCGACGCCATGTCACAGCCACACCGTTCCATGCTGAGCAATTCTCTTAATATGTTTTGATCACACACTTGTGTAGATGGTACACACCAGTTTTGGAGTTAATTGATTCATTTCTGGAGGAGGAGATCATTAAAATACAACACGTGGAAAACGCCAAAAATGACTGTAAATTTCAAAATGGCCGACTTCCTGTCGGGTGTGGCCTATATGTGCAAGAGGCTTTTTTGTGCGTCTGGACACGATACATGTGCATACTGATTTTCGTGCACGTCGGTGAAAGTTGTTATGGGGGACGCTGCACTTTAAGGGGCGTGGCCAAGCCATACGGCCACGCTTATTGATGAAAGTCATACTATACATTCAGGTCTGGACTGTTAACAAACATGTGAAGTTTGGTGAAGAATGGACAATGTATGCCAAAGTTATACTAATATCGTGTTTTATGGCGAGACATCAAACTTCGCCGCCACCTGACAGCCAAACCGTTTAACATAGGGAAAATCGTATGATAACTTTTGATCATCAAGTGGTCTAGTTGATGCACGCCAAATTTGAAGCCGATCCGATGAATCATGTAGGAGGAGATAGAAAAAGTATGAGGAGTGCAAATCGCCCAATCTGGCGTCAAATTCAAAATGGCTGACTTCCTGTTGGGTGTAGCCAATGGGTCCAAGAGGGTTTTTTGTGCATCTGGATGTGATACATATGTGTACCAATTTTCATGCATGTCGGTGAAACGTGCCGCAGGGGCTGATGTTTAAAGGGTGTGGCCAAGCCATTTGGCCACGCCCATCAACGAAATTCACATGACATTGTCAGGGCTGGACTCTTAAAACACATGTGAAGTTTCAGGCAGATATGCCCAAGGACACTGAAGTTAAGGCCACTTTCCTACGTTTTGGCGAAGCATCGACTTCGCCGCCCTCTGGGCGCAACGCCGTTTGACGATACGTCACAATCTTCATCATGTAGCATTAACAACGTGTTGAGGCCTTTCTGACCAAATTTGAGTTGGATATGCTGAACGTGCTCAGAGCTGCACCTCAAAGTGTAAAAAATCACTTTTCTTGTCGCCAGCAGGGGGCGCTTTGAGAACAGGGGAATTTTTTGATGTAGACGTGTTCAGGGCGGGACTACGATCATACCCAGCAAGTTTTGTGCCGATTGGACCTTTCACGCCCAAGTAATAGCAATTCTGGGTTTTTGGGTTTTTTTTTTTGAGACATCAAACTTCGCCGCCACCTGACGGCCAAACCGTTTAACGAGGGAAAGATCTTTTAATAACTTTTGATCATCATGTGGTCTAGTTGCAGCACGGCAAATTTGAAGCCGATCCAATGAACCGTCTAGGAGGAGATAGCTCTGAGAGCACACTAGCAAATCGCCAAAATCGGTAAAAAATGGAATATTCAAATCAAAATAGCCGGCTTCCTGTTGGTTTTAGAAAAAAGTCCAACTGCGCATTTTCGTGCGTCTTGGGATGATACACGACCTCCCCGAATTTCGTGGAATTTGGTCAAACGGGCTGCCGGTGGGAGCCGATTGAAATTTTCTAGGGGGCGCCATTTCGCCATTTTGCAATGGGCATCGTTTAAATTTTGCGTACACATAAATGTCCCCTAGACGAATGTGCACGTCAAATTTGGTGAGTTTTTGAATATGTTAAAGCCCCCAAAAATGCGATCAAGCGAAAAAAAAAAATAATAAAAATTAAAGCTGCAAGCAGCGTTGAACGGGCCCTCGCACCCCACGCAACTCGGGGCCTGGCGCGGCCGCCACCGTGTCGCCAGAGGTCGACCGGCAGACGAGGCGCTGATTGTTCGCCTCCTTCGGACAGTGTAGGAACCAATGCGTTGCGACTTCCCGTCTCCACTGGGTGGCGCTATGACTCTGACTCCTGAGCGTCATGTGGGTGTGTTCATGCCAGGACTATTATCATACATGTGAAGTTTGGAGCAGATTCGACCATTAGATCCCATGTTATAGCAATATCGTGTTTCATGGTGAGACATCAAGTGTCGACGCCATGTCACAGCCACACCGTTCCATGCTGAGCAATTCTCTTAATCTGTTTTGAT
This sequence comes from Cephalopholis sonnerati, assembly GCA_019142605.1. Lineage (NCBI taxonomy): Eukaryota > Metazoa > Chordata > Actinopteri > Perciformes > Serranidae > Cephalopholis > Cephalopholis sonnerati. Next base: position 91,239 of record JAGQAX010000007.1, on the reverse strand, counting down.
CACACACTTGTGTAGATGGTACACACCAGTTTTGGAGTTAATTGATTCATTTCTGGAGGAGGAGATCATTAAAATACAACACGTGGAAAACGCCAAAAATGACTGTAAATTTCAAAATGGCCGACTTCCTGTCGGGTGTGGCCTATATGTGCAAGAGGCTTTTTTGTGCGTCTGGACACGATACATGTGCATACTGATTTTCGTGCACGTCGGTGAAAGTTGTTATGGGGGACGCTGCACTTTAAGGGGCGTGGCCAAGCCATACGGCCACGCTTATTGATGAAAGTCATACTATACATTCAGGTCTGGACTGTTAACAAACATGTGAAGTTTGGTGAAGAATGGACAATGTATGCCAAAGTTATACTAATTTCGTGTTTTATGGCGAGACATCAAACTTCGCCGCCACCTGACGGCCAAACCGTTTCACGATGCAAAAATCTGCTTATAAGTTTTGATTACACCTTTGTCTAGATGGCACACAATTGTTTTGAAGTTGTTCTGATGCATCCTGTAGGTGGAGTTCATTAAAATATAACGTGGAAAACGCCAAAAATGACCGCAAAATTCAAAATGGCTGACTTCCTGTTGGGTTTGGCCTATGTGTTCAAGAGACTTTTTTGTGCGTCTGCGGATGATACATGTGCACACCTATTTTCGTGCATATCGGCAAAACTTGCTATGCGGAATGCTGCACTTTAAGGGGTGTGGCCAAGCCATACGACCACACTCATCCACGAAACTCATACCATATGTTCAGGCCTGGACTGTTAACAACCATGTGAAGTTTCAGTCAGATTGGACCAAGTATAATAAAGTTAATGCCAATCAAAGTTTAAAATATGTCATTTCCTGTCGCCAGTAGGGGGCGTTATGACTATCACAGAACTTTGTCATGTAGACGTGTTCAGTGTGGGACTATTATGAATCATGTGAAGTTTGGTGAAGATTGGACAATGTGTCCCAAAATTATAGCAATTTCGTGTTTCATGGCGAGACATCAAACTTCGCCGCCACCTGACGGCCAAACCGTTTAACTGTGGAAAAATCTTTTAATAACTTTTGATCACAACCTTGTCTAGATCACACACAGTGATTTTGAAGTCATTCTGATTAATCCTGTAGGAGGAGTTCGTTAAAATACAACATGTGGAAAACGCCAAAAATAGCATCAAAATTCAAAATGGCCGACTTCCTGTTGGGTATGGCCAGTGGGTCCAAGAGACTTTTTTGTGCGTCTCGGTGTGATACATGCGTGTACCAATTTTCGTGCATGTCGGTGACACGTGCGGCAGGGGCTGATGTTTAAAGGGCGTGGTCAAGTCATTTGGCCACGCCCATCAACGAAACTCATATCACATGTTCAAGCCTGGACTGTTAACACACATGTGAAGTTTCAGGCAGATATGACCAAGGACACAGAAGTTAATGTAATTAAAGCCATTTTCAACGCGTTTTGGCGAATTTTCGACTTCGCCGCCCTCTGGGCGGAACACCGTTTGACGCCTAGTCACAATCTTCATAATGTAGCATTACCAACGTCTTGAGGTCTGTCTGACCAAATTTGAGCTGCATATGGTGAACGTGGTCAGAGCTGCACGTCAAAGTCTAAAAACATCGCTTTTCCTGTCGCCAGCAGGGGGCGCTAGGGTAATTACAAAATTTCTGCATGTAGACGTGTTCAGGGCGGGAATATTATGAATCATGTGAAGTTTGGTGCAGATCGGACGATTAATGCCAAAGTTATAGCAATTTCGTTTTTCATGGCGAGACAAACTTCAAACTTCAAACTTCGCCGCCCAAAAGCCGATTCCGTGTTCGACGGGTAGCGGATCTTTGAATAACTTTTGATCACAAACTTATCTAGTTGGTACACGGCGATTTTGAAGCCGTTTTGATTAATCGTGTAGGAGGAGTTCGTCAAAATATGACACGTGGTAAAACGCCAAAAATGGCCGCTAAATTCAAAATAGCCAACTTCCTGTTGGGCGTGGCCTATGGCTCCAAGAGACTTTTTTGTGCGGCTCGGCATGATCTACATGTGTACCGATTTTCGTGCAGATCCGTGAAAATTGATGAGGAGGGCGCTGTTTATAAGGAGATTGCTCTTTAATGGGCGTGGCCTATCCATTTTGACCCGTCCATTGCCGCGAACCCTAAAATACGTAAATTTACACCGCGACTGATGCGACCGGCAAATTTCAGGAGTCTTTGAGCATGTTAAAACCTCCAAATAAGCGATTTACTTTTGTCGTAATAATAATAATAATACTTCCTTCAATTTCAATAGGGTCCTTGCACCGCTAGGTGCTCGGGCCCTAATAATAATTAAAGCTGCAAGCAGCGATGAACGGGCCCTCGCACCCCACGCAACTCGGGGCCTGGCGCGGCCGCCACCGTGTCGCCAGAGGTCGACCGGCAGACGAGGCGCTGAATGTTCGCCTCCTTCGGACAGTGTAGGAACCAATGCGTTGCGACTTCCCGTCTCCACTGGGTGGCGCTATGACTCTGACTCCTGAGCGTCATGTGGGTGTGTTCATGCCAGGACTATTATCATACATGTGAAGTTTGGAGCAGATTCGACCATTAGATCCCATGTTATAGCAATATCGTGTTTCATGGTGAGACATCAAGTGTCGACGCCATGTCACAGCCACACCGTTCCATGCTGAGCAATTCTCTTAATATGTTTTGATCACACACTTGTGTAGATGGTACACACCAGTTTTGGAGTTAATTGATTCATTTCTGGAGGAGGAGATCATTAAAATACAACACGTGGAAAACGCCAAAAATGACTGTACATTTCAAAATGAACGACTTCCTGTCGGGTGTGGCCTATATGTGCAAGAGGCTTTTTTGTGCGTCTGGACACGATACATGTGCATACTGATTTTCGTGCACGTCGGTGAAAGTTGTTATGGGGGACGCTGCACTTTAAGGGGCGTGGTCAAGCCATACGGCCACGCTTATTGATGAAACTCATACTATACATTCAGGTCTGGACTGTTAACAAACATGTGACGTTTGGTGAAGAATGGACAATGTATGCCAAAGTTATACTAATTTCGTGTTTTATGGCGAGACATCAAACTTCGCCGCCACCTGACGGCCAAACCGTTTAACTGTGGAAAAATCTTTTAATAACTTTTGATCACAACCTTGTCTAGATCACACACAGTGATTTTGAAGTCATTCTGATTAATCCTGTAGGAGGAGTTCGTTAAAATACAACATGTGGAAAACGCCAAAAATAGCATCAAAATTCAAAATGGCCGACTTCCTGTTGGGTATGGCCAGTGGGTCCAAGAGACTTTTTTGTGCGTCTCGGTGTGATACATGCGTGTACCAATTTTCGTGCATGTCGGTGACACGTGCGGCAGGGGCTGATGTTTAAAGGGCGTGGTCAAGTCATTTGGCCACGCCCATCAACGAAACTCATATCACATGTTCAAGCCTGGACTGTTAACACACATGTGAAGTTTCAGGCAGATATGACCAAGGACACAGAAGTTAATGTAATTAAAGCCATTTTCAACGCGTTTTGGCGAATTTTCGACTTCGCCGCCCTCTGGGCGGAACACCGTTTGACGCCTAGTCACAATCTTCATAATGTAGCATTACCAACGTCTTGAGGTCTGTCTGACCAAATTTGAGTTGCATATGGTGAACGTGGTCAGAGCTGCACGTCAAAGTCTAAAAACATCGCTTTTCCTGTCGCCAGCAGGGGGCGCTAGGGTAATTACAAAATTTCTGCATGTAGACGTGTTCAGGGCGGGAATATTATGAATCATGTGAAGTTTGGTGCAGATCGGACGATTAATGCCAAAGTTATAGCAATTTCGTTTTTCATGGCGAGACAAACTTCAAACTTCAAACTTTGCCGCCAAAAAGCCGATTCCGTGTTCGACGGGTAGCGGATCTTTGAATAACTTTTGATCACAAACTTATCTAGTTGGTACACGGCGATTTTGAAGCCGTTTTGATTAATCGTGTAGGAGGAGTTCGTCAAAATATGACACGTGGTAAAACGCCAAAAATGGCCGCTAAATTCAAAATAGCCAACTTCCTGTTGGGCGTGGCCTATGGCTCCAAGAGACTTTTTTGTGCGGCTCGGCATGATCTACATGTGTACCGATTTTCGTGCAGATCCGTGAAAATTGATGAGGAGGGCGCTGTTTATAAGGAGATTGCTCTTTAATGGGCGTGGCCTAGCCATTTTGACCCGTCCATTGCCGCAAACCCTAAAATACGTAAATTTACACCGCGACTGATGCGACTGCCAAATTTCAGGAGTTTTTGAGCATGTTAAAACCTCCAAATAAGCAATCTACTTTTGTCGTAATAATAATAATAATAATAATAATAATTAAAGCTGCAAGCAGCGTTGAACGGGCCCTCGCACCCCACGCAACTCGGGGCCTGGCGTGGCCGCCACCGTGTCGCCAGAGGTCGACCGGCAGACGAGGCGCTGAATGTTCGCCTCCTTCGGACAGTGTAGGAACCAATGCGTTGCGACTTCCCGTCTCCACTGGGTGGCGCTATGACTCTGACTCCTGAGCGTCATGTGGGTGTGTTCATGCCAGGACTATTATCATACATGTGAAGTTTGGAGCAGATTCGACCATTAGATCCCATGTTATAGCAATATCGTGTTTCATGGTGAGACATCAAGTGTCGACTCCATGTCACAGCCACACCGTTCCATGCTGAGCAATTCTCTTAATATGTTTTGATCACACACTTGTGTAGATGGTACACACCAGTTTTGGAGTTAATTGATTCATTTCTGGAGGAGGAGATCATTAAAATACAACACGTGGAAAACGCCAAAAATGACTGTAAATTTCAAAATGGCCGACTTCCTGTCGGGTGTGGCCTACATGTGCAAGAGGCTTTTTTGTGCGTCTGGACACGATACATGTGCATACTGATTTTCGTGCACGTCGGTGAAAGTTGTTATGGGGGACGCTGCACTTTAAGGGGCGTGGCCAAGCCATACGGCCACGCTTATTGATGAACCTCATACTATACATTCAGGTCTGGACTGTTAACAAACATGTGAAGTTTGGTGAAGAATGGACAATGTATGCCAAAGTTATACTAATTTCGTGTTTTATGGCGAGACATCAAACTTCGCCGCCACCTGACAGCCAAACCGTTTCACGATGCAAAAATCTGCTTCTAAGTTTTGATTACACCTTTGTCTAGATGGCACACAATGATTTTGAAGTTGTTCTGATGCATCCTGTAGGTGGAGTTCATTAAAATACAACACGTGGAAAACGTCAAAAATTACCATTAAATTCAAAATGGCCGACTTCCTGTTGGGTTTGGCCAATGGGTCCAGTGACTTTTTTGTGCGTCTGGATGTGATACATATGTGTACCAATTTTCATGCATGTCAGTGAAACGTGCCGCAGGGGCTGATGTTTAAAGGGCGTGGCCAAGCCATTTGACCACGCCCATCAACGAAATTCACATGACATTGTCAGGGCTGGACTCTTAACACACATGTGAAGTTTCAGGCAGATATGCCCAAGGACACTGAAGTTAAGGCCACTTTCCTACGTTTTGGCGAAGCATCGACTTCGCCGCCCTCTGGGCGCAACGCCGTTTGACGATACGTCACAATCTTCATCATGTAGCATTAACAACGTGTTGAGGCCTTTCTGACCAAATTTGAGTTGGATATGCTGAACGTGCTCAGAGCTGCACCTCAAAGTGTAAAAAATCACTTTTCCTGTCGCCAGCAGGGGGCGCTTTGAGAACAGGGGAATTTTTTGATGTAGACGTGTTCAGGGCGGGACTACGATCATACCCAGCAAGTTTTGTGCCGATTGGACCTTTCACGCCCAAGTAATAGCAATTCTGGGTTTTTGGGTTTTTTTTTTTGAGACATCAAACTTCGCCGCCACCTGACGGCCAAACCGTTTAACGAGGGAAAGATCTTTTAATAACTTTTGATCATCATGTGGTCTAGTTGCAGCACGGCAAATTTGAAGCCGATCCAATGAACCGTCTAGGAGGAGATAGCTCTGAGAGCACACTAGCAAATCGCCAAAATCGGTAAAAAATGGAATATTCAAATCAAAATAGCCGGCTTCCTGTTGGTTTTAGAAAAAAGTCCAACTGCGCATTTTCGTGCGTCTTGGGATGATACACGACCCCCCCGAATTTCGAGAAATTTGGTCAAACGGGCTGCCGGTGGGAGCCGATTGAAATTTTCTAGGGGGCGCCATTTCGCCATTTTGCAATGGGCATCGTTTAAATTTTGCGTACACATAAATGTCCCCTAGACGAATGTGCACGTCAAATTTGGTGAGTTTTTGAATATGTTAAAGCCCCCAAAAATGCGATCAAGCGAAAAAAAAAAAAAAAAATAATAATAATAATAATAATCCTAAGGAAAACAATAGGGTCCTCGCACGGTTCGTGCTCGGGCCCTAATGATAATTCCTTCAATTTCAATAGGGTCCTCGCACGGTACGTGCTCGGGCCCTAAATATAGCCGCAAGCGGCAATTCCGGGGTTCAAGCCAGCATAGCCATTTAAATTTTGAAAGGTGGGTAAGATCAAGACCTTTGATAAACTGAGTTTGTTGATGTTTGAAAAAACCCTCATTGATTTATGGCCGGATTTTGTGTAATTTCATTTCAATTCAATTCAATTCAATTCAATTCAATTTTATTTATAAAGCCCAATATCACAAATCACAATTTGCCTCAGAGGGCTTTACAGCATACAACATCCCTCTGTCCTTTGGACCCTCACAGCGGCTAAGGAAAAACTCCCCAAAAAACCCCTTTAACGGGGAGAAAAAATGGTAGAAACCTCAGGAAGAGCGACTGAAGGAGGGATCCCTCTTCCAGGACGGACAGACGAGCAATAGATGTTGTACAGAACAGATCAATATAATGAATTAACAGTAATCCATATGACACAATGAGACATAAGGAGAAACAGATATTATATTAATAATATGATTATATATGTATGTGACAATAATGTTATGTGTATAATAGTCCAGGTATGACTAATAGTAGCAGCAGCAGTGGAGGATTTCACTTGATGTTTCTCTGTTTATAGCGCCCCCTATTGGCCAATTTCCGCCAAATTTGGCACAGATCCTCTGTTTGACGTCTAAAACAAGTGACTTGAGTTTGACGTCGATAGCTTTTACTTTGACAAAAATATGCAACGGAACGTGTTTTTTAGCTAGCAGAAAAAAATTGTTACTTTATATCTACCACATTTTTTGGAGTAGCTGAATTCTTTTGATAACTTTTCATCAGGCACATCTGGAGATTGTATGTGCAAAGTTTCGTGCAGATGGAGCTCAAACGCTAGGAGGAGATAGAAAAAGTAGGTTTTTGATGTGTAGTGACTTACAAAGAGAAATATGCAGTGGAAGTGGGCGTGGCCTATGTCAAAAGATGAGACTCTATTTAGGGAACACGTGGATATAAAGTTTATGAAAATGTGATTTAAAATGTGGAACTTACAGGCCAAAATGCGTTTTCACCCGTTATAGCGCCACCTAGTGGAGTAGACACACAATTTTTGGTATGGATGGTCTGTGTCCTATCCTATATATACCCTGTGAATTTCATAGCTCTCAACATAATACTTCAGCTAAAATAAATGTTTGTTTTTTATCTTGTAATAAGCCACGCCCACTTTGACCAGTCGTGATGAACTTCAAGATATGACCTCAGGAGTGACCCAGCATCATACCCACCAAATTTGGTAAAAATCGGTGCAGCCATTTAAGAGATACAAATTTCCCATATTTGCAGCGCCCCCTAGTGGCCAACATTCGCCAAATTTGGCTCATACTCTCACAATCACATGCCAACCAAGGATCTCCGATTTGGTGTTGTTAGCATTTATTTTGACAGAGATATGCAACAGTTCGCATTTTTATAGCTAGCTAGAAAAATGTATTCATTAATAATTTGCGCATTTTTTGACGAAACAAAATTCTGTGAGTAACTTTAGATCAGGTCCAGCTAAAGACTGTACGTGCCAAGTTTCACGCTGATTGGACAAAATCCCAAGGAGGAGATAGAAAAAGAAGGTTTTCAAGTTTTTGCGATTTTGTGAAAAAAATTTCTAGGCGGAAATGGGCGTGGCCTATCCCAGGTGATTCAGGACTATCCAGCGAATCTGTGGATATAACGTTTTTGAATGTGCGACATATGGTGTGGGAGTTATAGCCCAAAACGCATTGACCTTGGTTATAGCGCCACCATCTGGCCAATTGGTATTTCTATATTATGAGCACCATTTGCACACAACTTCCAGTTATTGGTGAAAATTTCATGTCTCTATGATGTACCATCTCACGGGAATTTGCGGAAACATTTCTGAAGAACAAGAAGAAGAAGACGAAGAAGAAGAAGAAGAAGAATAATAATAAAACAGTAGGAAAACAATAGGGTTTCAGCCCTTCGGGCTGGAACCCCTAATAATAATAATAATCCTAAGGAAAACAATAGGGTCCTCGCACGGTACGTGCTCGGGCCCTAATAATAATAATAATAATAATCCTAAGGAAAACAATAGGGTCCTCGCACGGTACGTGCTCGGGCCCTAATAAAACAGTAGGAAAACAATAGGTTTTCAGCCCTTCGGGCTTGAACCCCTAATAATAATAATTAAAGCTGCAAGCAGCGATGAACGGGCCCTTGCACCTTCACGCAACTCGAGGGTGCTGGCAGGACGCCGGCCGATGCGGCCCTTCATTCCTGTCGAAGGCAGACCCCTCACGTTAGAGTTACACGTCATATCCCTCAAATCATACGAGGACATGTTATTTTGCCAGTAGGTGGCGCCGTACTAATAACCAAGTATTGGCGTATAGATTCAGGGCAGGACTGTCATCAATCCTGTGAAGTTTGGGGAAGATTGGAACATGTATGGTGAAGTTGTGAACCACTTACAAGCAAATTCAAAATGGCGGACTTCCTGTTGGGTTTGGCACATGGTTGCAAGAGCCTTTTTTGTACGTGTTTCAGTGATGCATGTACGTACCAAGTTTCATAGATGTAGGTCAAACCAGCGTCGGGGGCTGCTTTTTTGAAAAATTGTAGGGGGCGCCGTTGAGCCATGTTGGCACATCAAAGCAGATAAATCACATCACACAACACACATCGGAACTTCTTGTATGTGTACCAAGTTTCATGACATTACAAGCATCCCTTACCCCTCAAAAACAACTTTGTGTTTTATGGCGAATAAGGCGTTGCCACAGTGACAGTGTTTGACAAAAACTCAAAAGCTTCTGGTGTGATCATCATCAAGGTCTGGGACTATGTCTCAGCAAAATTGAGGTGGTTGTGGTTAACTTGGTAGAAGACAGACATGAAAGAATGAAAGCAGTAACTTACAGACGCCACTAGGTGGCGCTATGAGGCTGATTAAAAATTTCTCTGTAGATGTTTTCAGGGCTGGACTTTTATCATATGTGTGAAGTTTTGGAAAGATATGTCTATGTAGAGTCAAGCTACACAACTTTTGTTATCATGGCGAAACATCAAAGTTTGCCGCCACGTCATGGCCACGCCCTTTGATGCAAACTTACAGTGTTCACAATAAAACATCTTCTACATGTGACGGATAGACTGACCAAGATTGAGGTGGATCTGGCCAAGTTGTGGGAGTTATACTTCAAAATATAAAACATGAAATTTTCTCTTACCAGTAGGGGGCGCTATATTTATCACAAATTATTCACATGGAGGTCTCTTCAGAGCAGGACTGTCATCAATCCTGTGAAGTTTGGGGAAGATTGGACCATGGATGATGGAGTCATACACAACTTCCTGTTTTGTGGCGAGTCCCCAAAGTTTGAGGCCCTGCCACGGTCACATGGTGTGACAACAAGTCCAGTTTTTGATAACTTTTCTTCATCAATGTCTGGAGGTGGGACAGACCAAGTAAGAAGTTGATGGGATAAAATCTGTAGGAGTAGTTACAATTTCGTGATTTATGGCGAAGAAGGCAGGGCCACGGAGACAGCGTTTGACGAAAACCTGAAACGTTTGATAACTTTTCGTCTTCACGGTCTTGGGGTGGGACAGACCGAGTTTGAAGTGGATTGGATAAAAACTCTAGGACAAGTTCGTTCATTTACGTCTACTGGAAATCACCCAAAATGCACAAAAGTGGCACAAGTAAATTCAAAATGGCGGACTTACGGTTGGGTTTGGAGCATAACTCCAAGAGGCTTTTTTGTACGTCTTGGAGTGTTACATATGCCTACCAAGTTTCATACATGTAGGTGAAACCAGCTTCGGGGGCTGCTTCATCGAAAAATTGTAGGGGGCGCTGTTGAGGCATCTTGGCACATCAAAACACAAAAAGCATAGCAGACAACACAATTTGGGCCTTGTGATGGGTGTGCCAAGTTTCGTGAGTTTTCAAGTATGCCTTGCCCCTCAAAAAGAACCTCGTGTTTTATGGCGAATGAGGTGGCGCCACGGTGACAGCGTTGTACGAAACCTCAAAAGGTTCTGGTTTGATCATCACCAAGGTCTTGGGACTATGGATCCGCAAAATTGAGGTGGGTCGGGTGAACCTGGTAGAAGAAGGACATGAAAGAATGAAAAAAGTAACTTTCTGCCGCCAGTAGGTGGCGCTATGATGCTGATTCAAATTTCCTCTGTAGATGTTTTCAGGGCTGGACTGTTATCATATGTGTGAAGTTTTGGAAAGATATGTCCACGTAGAGTCAAGTTACAGCTACTTTTGTCATCATGGCGAAACATCAAAGTTCCCCGCCACGCCATGGTCACGCCCTTTGACGAAAACTCACAGTATTCAATAGAAAGCATCATCAAGGCCTTATGGATAAAGTTTGACGTTGATGTGGTCAACTTTGGAGGAGATGTGCTTCAAAGTGTAAAACATGACATTTTCTATTACCAGTAGGGGGCGCTATATTAATCACAAATTATTGACATGTAGATCTCTTCGGAGTGGGACTGTCATCAATCCTGTGAAGTGTGGGGAAGATTGGACAATGTATGCTGGAGTTATAAACTACTTCCTGTGTTATAATACTACTTCCTGTTTGTAGCGAAGTTTGAGGTCCCACAACGGTCACACGGTGTGACGAAAAGTCAATTTTTTTGATAACTTTTGGTCTTCAACTTATGTAGGTGGGACAGACCAAGTTTGAAGTCGATCGGACAAAATCTCTAGGAGGAGATCGTCCATTTACGAGCCCTGCAAATGGCCAAAAATGCATGAAAATTGCACATTCAATTCAAAATGGCCGACTTCCTGTTGGGTTTAGGGCATGGGCTCAAGAGGCTTTTTTGTACGTCTTGGTGTGTTAAATATGCCTACCAAGTTTCAGACACGTAGGTTAAACTACCTTCAGGGGCTGTTCCGTAGAATATTTTTAGGGGGCGCTACTGAGCCATTCCTTTGCAGATTATCATGAAACCCCAAAACTTGCCCAGTTTTCGCACTTCTGATGAGTCTGTGAAGTTTCATGAGTTTTTGAGAATGTTAAGGTCCCCAAAAAGGCAATTCATTTTAGTTAAGAAAAAGAATAATAATAATTCCTTGCATTTCAATAGGGTCCTCGCACCGCTAGGTGCTCGGGCCCTAATTAAAGCTGCAAGCAGCGTTGAACGGGCCCTCGCACCCCACGCAACTCGGGGTCTGGCGCAGCCGCCACCGTGTCGCCAGAGGTCGACCGGCAGACGAGGCGCTGAATGTTCGCCTCCTTCGGACAGTGTAGGAACCAATGCGTTGCGACTTCCCGTCTCCACTGGGTGGCGCTATGACTCTGACTCCTGAGCGTCATGTGGGTGTGTTCATGCCAGGACTATTATCATACATGTGAAGTTTGGAGCAGATTCGACCATTAGATCCCATGTTATAGCAATATCGTGTTTCATGGTGAGACATCAAGTGTCGACGCCATGTCACAGCCACACCGTTCCATGCTGAGCAATTCTCTTAATATGTTTTGATCACACACTTGTGTAGATGGTACACACCAGTTTTGGAGTTAATTGATTCATTTCTGGAGGAGGAGATCATTAAAATACAACACGTGGAAAACGCCAAAAATGACTGTAAATTTCAAAATGGCCGACTTCCTGTCGGGTGTGGCATATCTGTGCAAGAGGCTTTTTTGTGCGTCTGGATACGATACATGTGCATACTGATTTTCGTGCACGTCGATGAAAGTTGTTATGGGGGACGCTGCACTTTAAGGGGCGTGGCCAAGCCATACAGCCACGCTTATTGATGAAACTCATACTATACATTCAGGTCTGGACTGTTAACAAACATTTGAAGTTTGGTGAAGAATGGACAATGTATGCCAAAGTTATACTAATTTCGTGTTTTATGGCGAGACATCAAACTTCGCCGCCACCTGACGGCCAAACCGTTTCACGATGCAAAAATCTGCTCATAAGTTTTGATTACACCTTTGTCTAGATGGCACACAATGATTTTGAAGTTGTTCTGATGCATCCTGTAGGTGGAGTTCATTAAAATACAACACGTGGAAAACGCCAAAAATGACCATTAAATTCAAAATGGCTGACTTCCTGTTGGGTGTGGCCTATGGGTCCAAGATGCTTTTTTGTGCGTCTGGGTGTGATACATGTGTGTACCAATTTTCATGCATGTCGGTGAAACGTGCTCCGGGGGCTGGTGTTTAAAGGGCGTGGCCATGTCATTTAGCCACGCCCCTTATGAAATTAATATCATATGCTCAGGGCGAGACCAGTGACGTACATGTGAAGTTTCAGGCAGATCCGACCAAGTACACCAAAGTTAGAGCCACTTCATGGGTTTCGGCGAAACGTCAACCTTCGCCACTCCGTCACGGCGAAACCGTTTGACGAGACATTATGATCTTCACAATATAGCATGGCCAACATGTTAAGGCCTTTCTGACCAAATTTGAGTTGAATATGGTAAATGTGGTCAGAGCAGCACCTCAAAGTGTAAAACATGGTATTTCCTGTTGCCAGCAGGGGGCGCTATGACAATTACTGAATTTTTTGATGTAGACGTGTTCAGGGCGGGACTATTATCCATCATGTGAAGTTTGGTGCAGATAGGATCATCTACACCAAAGTTGTAGTAGTTGTAGTATAATTTCGTGTTTTTTGGCGAGATATCCAAATTGACCCTTCCGCAGCGACCACGCCCTTCGACGTGACGAAGATCTTTTAATAACTTTTGATCCCACTGTAGTCGAGCACGCACAGGTAAATTTTTAAGTCAATCCGATAAAATCTGTAGGAGGAGTTCGCTCAAGTACAACGTGTGGAAATGGCCAAAAATGACCTTATTTTGAAAAAACAATTCAAAATGGCCGACTTCCTGTTTGGTTTAGGGTGTCGTTCCAAGAGGCTTTTTTGTGCGTCCCGGGATGATACATATGTGTACCAAATTTCATACGCCTAGGGCAAAGTTAAAGCAGGGGGCTTCGATTTTGAAAACTGTTAGGGGGCGCCATTGAGCCATTTTGCCACACCCCTTTGTAACGACCATAAAATATCGAAATTTTCACCAGACGTGACGAGTGTGCAAATTTTCCTGACTTTTTGGGCATGTTCAGGCCCTCAAAAATGCGATCAAAGGTTTAAAAGAAAATTAATAAGAATAATTTTTATGATTTCAATAGGGCTCTCGCACGGTTCGTGCTCGGGCCCTAATAATAATAACTCCTTCAGTTTCAATAGGGTCCTCGCACCGCTAGGTGCTCGGGCCCTAATAATTAAAGCTGCAAGCAGCGTTGAACGGGCCCTCGCACCCCACGCAACTCGGGGCCTGGCGCGGCCGCCACCGTGTCGCAAGAGTTCGACCGGCAGACGAGGCGCTGAATGTTCGCCTCCTTCGGACAGTGTAGGAACCAATGCGTTGCGACTTCCCGCCTCCACTGGGTGGCGCTATGACTCTGACTCCTGAGCATTATGTGGGTGTGTTCATGCCAGGACTATTATCATACATGTGAAGTTTGGAGTAGATTCGACCATTAGATCCCATGTTATAGCAATATCGTGTTTCATGGTGAGACATCAAGTGTCGACGCAATATCACAGCCGCACCGTTCCATGTTGAGCAATTCTCTCAATATCTTTTGATCACACACTGGTGTAGATGGTACACAGCAGTTTTGGAGTGAATTGGATCATTTCTGGAGGAGGAGATCATTAAAATACGCCAGGTGGAAAACGCCAAAAATGACTGTAAATTTCAAAATGGCCGACTTCCTGTTGGGTGTGGCCTATCCGTGCAAGAGGCTTTTTTGTGCGTGTGGATGTTATACATGTGTCTACCAAGTTTCGTGCATATCAGTGAGACGTCCTATGGTGGTTATTTGTGTGAATGGGCGTGGCCAATCCATTTAGCCACGCCTATTAACGAAATTCATAACATATGTTCTGGGTTGGACTGTCAATATACCTGTGAAGTTTCACACAGATCTGACCAAGTACAGTGAAGTTATTGCCACTTCCTGTTTCATGGCGAGACGTCAAAATTCAACCTCCCACAACTGGCGTGCCCTTTAGATTCTGCGAGACCTTTTAATAACTTTTGATCAGGAAGTGTTCTAGATGGTAATCGGTAATTTTGAAGCCGTTCTGATGAATTCTGTAGGAGGAGTTCGTTAAAATACGATGCGTGCGCGACACCAAAAATGACCATGACATTCAAAATGGCCGACTTCCTGTTGAATTTAGCCTAGAGGTCCAAGAGACTTTTTTGTTTGTCTGGGGGTGATGGAGATGTGTACCAATTTTTGTGCATATCGGTGAGACGTCCTATGGAAGTAATTCATATGAATGGGCGTGGCCAAGCCATATGGCCACGCCCATTGACGAAATTCATATCACATATTTAGGGCTGGACTGTTGACACACATATGAAATTTCAGGTGGATATCATCAAAAACACCAAAGTTAAGGCCATTTTTATGCATTTTGGCGAAGGGTCGACTTCGCCGCCCTCCGGATGGAACGCCGTTTGACGACAGTCAAAATTCTTCATCATGGAGCATTACCAACATGTTGAGGCCTTTCTGACCAAATTTGAGCTGGATTTGCTGAACGTGCTCAGAGCTGGACCTCAAAGTCTAAAACCTCGCTTTTTCTGTCACCAGCAGGGGGCGCTATGCAAATTTCAATATTTCTGCATGTAGACGTCTTCAGGGCGGGACTATTATGAATCCTGGGGAGTTTGGTACCGTTCGGACTATTAATGCCAAAGTTATAGCAATCTCATTTTTCATGGCGAGACATCAAACCTCGCCGCCATGCCCAGATCAGGTTGTTTGGAGTTTACGTAATCCGTTAATAACTTTTGATCACAAACTAGTCTAGTTGGTGCACAGCAATTTTGAAGCCGTTCTGATTATTCCTGTAGGAGGAGTTCGTTAAAATACAACACGTGGAAAACGCCAAAAATGGCCGTTCAACGCCAAATATCTCACTTCCTGTTGGGTTTAGCCTATGTGTCCCTGTGACCTTTTTTGTGCGTCTCAGCATGATCTACATGCGTACCGATTTTCGTGCAGATCCGTGAAACCTGCCGAGTAGGGTGCTCTTTAAGGGGCGTGGCCTAGCCATTTTGACCCGCCCACCTCCACGAACCCTAAAATACCTAAATTTACACCACGACTGATGCGCATGCCAAAATTGGCGTGTTTTGGAATATGTTCAGGCCTCCAAATAAGCGATTTACTTTTGTCGTAATAATAATAATTCCTGCAATTTCAATAGGGTCCTCGCACAGAACGTGCTTGGGCCCTAATAATAATTCCTTGCATTTCAAGAGGGTCCTCGCACCCGTGGTGCTCGGGCCCTAATAATAATAGGTGTTATACAAATGCAGGTCCATTTACCATTTACCATTTCTTTGCCTGAGGAAATCAGAAGATCGCTTGTAATTTTTACCAGTGCTGTCTCTGTGATATAATGCACTCTAAATCCCGACTGAAAATCCTCAAATAAACTATTGTCATCGAGAAACTCACACAGCTGGTTTGAAACTACTTTTTCAAGAATCTTAGAGAGAATGGAAAGATTAGATATAGGTCTAGTAAGGTATAGTAAGGTATAGTAAGCTAAAAATCCTGGGTCCAGGGTGGGTTTTTAAAGAAGATGTTTAATTACAGCTACTTTAAAGGACTGTGGTACATAGCCTGTTCATGACATTATTGATCATGTCTAATAAAGAAATGTTAACTAAGGGTTAAACATCATTGAGTAGTCTAGTTGGAATGGGGTCTAAGAAACATAATGATGACTTAGATGAGGAAATCATTGTGGTTAGTTAGTCCAGGTCGATGAGCAATCCAAAAATATATCGGGTCTTACAGCTGTGTCTAAGGTCCCTGTGTTTGAGGGTTGATTGCTACTGATTGAGGGCAGGAGGTGATGAATTTCCTCTCTACTAGTTAGAAATTTATCATTAAAGAAATTCATAAAGTTATTACTGCTGAGGACTAAAGGAATACAATGCTAAATAGAGCTGTGACTTACAGTCTTGCTACAGTACTGAAAAGAAACCTGGAATTATTCAGATTTTCCTCAGTTAATGCTGAGTAATTGTTTGCTCTGGCATTACGGAGGGCCTCGGGAGCTAACTTTCTTTGTTTCATTATCTTGTCTTTGAGACGTGCTATCTTGTCTTTAAGAGTTGAGTGTTGTTTGCGGTGAGCCCGCAGTGCTATCAACAAGACCATCAATTTAGAAGGGTTTAAAGATAGTAGAGGAGACCTCTGTTACATTGAGATTTTATTGATGTTACTGCTGATGGAATCATTTTCTTAAATTTAACGACAGCACTATCGGACATCGAGTGTCGTAGCTTTTGCAAAGTGGCATGTGATCAAGTAAAAAGAAACCAAATGAAGAAGGATTCTGGCTGAAGACTATTAAGCCTTCACTTTTGATGCCATCCAGAATGAGATCTAGGGTGAGGTTAAAACAGTCAGTGGGTTTATGTGCACTCTGACTGAAGCCACTTGAGTCTAATAATGAGTTTAACACGGTACTAAGTCTGTCATTATGGACCTACACATAAATATTAGAATCACCTACAATGATAACCTTTTTCTTATTAAAGGGCTAACTTTGATAAAACCTGAAAATTACGGGTACGGGCCAGGAGCACAGTACACTATAACAAATAGAAGTGGCTGTACCAGTTGGCTGAGAGAGACTAAGAACAAAGCTTTCAAACAAATTATAATTTAGTTTAGGTTTAGGGTTGATTAATAGACTAGAGTCCAAAATGGCTGCAACTCCCCGCCTTGGCTGCTGCCTCAAGGCATATGAGTATGGGATGACTGGGAGGAGTGGATTCATTTAGACGAACATATTCATCATCACACAGCCAGGTTTCAGTAGGACAAAGTAAATCAAGACGATTATCTTGTATTCGATTGTTTACTAAAACTGCTTTAATTGACAGAGACCTGATGTTTAAAAGTCCATATTTAATTATCTTGTTTTGTTGTACTTTTACAGAACACTTGTTAATTTTATTAGGTTTTATGTACAACTCCACTTTTGTTCACTTTAGATTTAAATAATTTAAGTGGACAGGGGATAGACACAGAGAAGGAAGATTTTTTAGGCTGCACACAAAGTATTTGTAATACAAAAATAAGAAAAAAAAATTGAGTATCACTAGCCTTATCCTTGAACTTTTATTGCCACAGTTAACAATAATATACAAATGACATTGGAAAAACTTTTATTTTTACTTCAATTCTTTCTGTCTTGTCTACGCCTGACCCTGCATAGGATAAGCAGTTATGTATGTATGTATGTATATGTGTGTGTGTGTGTGTGTGTGTGTGTGTGTGTGTGTGTGTATGTGTGTGTGTGTGTGTGTGTGTGTGTGTGTGTGTGTGTGTGCACGCGCATGTGTGATTGTGTGTCAGGGTGTGTGTGGGTGTGTACATTTTTCCATTTTCTTATAACACTGCCTAGTTATGTCATGAAAGAAAAAAGATTAACTAAGGTTAACTATTAATGCACTATTAATGTTGTTTGTCTTTGAAGGAGACTCTATGACCTACCACCACGGTCGTCCTTTCTCCACTTACGACCATGACAACGACATTGCTGTCACCAACTGTGCCCTGTCCTATAAAGGAGCCTTCTGGTATAAAAACTGCCACCGTGTCAACCTCATGGGACGATATGGAGATAACAGTCACAGTAAGGTACAGTATGTCTATAGAGCACTTACTGTAGGTCCTAAAATGGACCTTGAGGAGCTTCCTGGGGTCACTGAGGGTCCTTGAGATGAGGGTATTCCACGATTCCTGGAGAAGGTTCATCTGCATCTGAAGAGGTTCACAGGGTCTGTAATGAGGTTTCACTGGTCTTTGATTAGGATCCTTCAGAGGGAGTTCTCGATGGAGTTCCATCAGTCCTTGAAAAGATTCTGAGGATATTTTATGGGGTTCTACGAGACACTAGGAGTTCCACTGGTTTCATTTATGTAAGTGCAGTTACATGGGCATGAATAACCTGTGTAGGCTTATCCTGGTTATGATCATATTTGACACACACATTGTTATTTAAATTGTTAGGAAATATCCCAGTAAAGAAAGCACTCCCACATACAGTGTATCCATCACAACATCAAAACCAGTCAATTGGACATAATCTTACAAAAGGCTGTCTTTGGCCAGCCCAGCGTCAGCAGGAAGCTGATGTTCTTCTAATGGCAAATGTTCAGTGACAATGCATGAAGATGCATTATGTAGTGAGGTGGAGGCTAGGGTGGTTGATGGGCCTGCAGTGTGTTTGATTTTAGTGTTTACATTTTGCAATGTCACAAGCACGAGCCTCTTATTCATGAATAGATAAGGGCTTCCTTCTGCACAGTGATACGGTTGGTGGGTGTAGTTCCGTAGAAGGAAAAAAGTTCCTATATAAAACTGTTAACAACCATGTCTGTGGATTATGTTGAGCAACCGGGTCATGATTTCTGGTGAGAGACATTAAGTTTTTCAATTTATTTTTGCCAAGTCCCATCTAGTTCACTTATATTTTTGAGAGAAGGCAGACATCTCTATAGCCGATATCTCCAACACTCAAGCAACTCACACCAACAGTCCAGATTGAAAAATAGCACTACAGATAAGAGGAAAATTTTATTTTTGATTTTGGGATGAACTGTCCCTTTAACCTCTGTGGTATGCCCTCACCAACTTAACCATACATTAAACATAGTCTATTTGCCATAACCACAATTCTTTTGCAAACCTTATCCATTGCCTTAGTTGCCACATGCAAATTGCAGAAAGCAGTGAACTTAATTTGGGGTTTCTAGAACGGTCCAATTTGGATGTTTTTGTGTGGAGATAGGGTTTCTTTCATTGTAATGGGAATCTGTGACAGCAACATGGCCAAGGACCTCAACTTATCTGTCATTCTCTTGCTCCCCAGGGTGTGAACTGGTTCCATTGGAAAGGCCACGAGCACTCAATCGAGTTTGCTGAGATGAAGCTCAGGCCATCCAACTTCAGAAACCTGGAGGGAAGAAGGAAAAGGTCATAAGTAATCCACCAACAACAACATCAACAACACTGATACAACTCTGTCTGGACTTCCCATAAGCCGCCTTGACTCCTACACCCACACACTCTGCAGCGACCAAAGCCACTGCCAAGAGCCCTGCAGTCTCCATATAAAACCAGTGCATCCATTCATTCAAAGATCAGCTTTGACTTCATAACCCCCTCCCCCTGTGATGCCGCTGTGGAAATGCTGCCAGTGCAGAAATCAGTGTGCATGTTACAAACTGGACTTACATCAAGCCCACACAGATTCTACTCATGCACCAACAAGGAGAGCAAAAACAAGTCTGTCTCACCTGATTCTGTTACAGCATTTGTGTATTTCACATAGGGGGTTTTACAAAGAGGACAAGCTGTTTCTAGTACAATGTGGTCTTGTTTAGGTTCAGGGCCTCTTTGATCAAACTGATAATACAGTGATAAATCTACTGGATAATCATAGAAATTATATTCCTTGTACAGCAGTGTAAATGTAAACATCCTTCCTCAGATGACACTGTTCAGATGTCTCCATCTACCTTGTCATTTGTTTGTCTTTGTGCTTAACTCGTGTCAGTGTCACTTTATCCTCCCCAGATTCCCTCATCTCCTGCGACACAAGCAGACATCTGAAGTGATAAGATGGACAGGAAAAAAGAAAATGTATTAAAAAGTATTTCACCCACCACATCCCATGTCCTTGTGGATGGAGATGTTTCCATTTATTAAGTAAGCCCCTAAAGGCATCATGGTACAGCCACAGTATTGTAAAGAACAGAGAGAAGAAAAGATGATGTGTTTCCATTTGTTTTGTTTCTCCTGAATCCAAGGCAGGACCTGTTACTCAGTATATTAAGAAATGTGTTAATGGTATTTCTTTTCTCATTTTTTCAAAAAAATGTGAATACAGTACATCTGTGTGGAACAAGAGAATTTTCTTTGATGTTGTTGCTCAAAACATGAAATGTCACCAATTCCAATTAAATTCCATTGGACAAAGTGAGGTATCTATGAATATGTTGATGACAAAAATTGACTGAACAGGTCAAAACTAGAGAAGTAGTTAGAGTTATTACCCTCCCAGCCCCCTCAGCCCCCAAGCCCAGCCACAGCAGCATACTAAATCAATGACCTGCTGAAGACTGCCCGTGGAAATTAAGCTTGTTTTTATCGTTATGTTTGTTTATAACTGAGTGAACAACAGGTGTGTCTCTGTAAACTGTATTACAATAAACCAGTTTGATTAAAGGGAGCATGTTCAGGCATTTGTCTTCACTCAAGATCCGTTTTCTAACTCATTCCAGAGCTTCCTCTTAGATAAAGTTTGCTCATTTGCCATGAAGACTTCAAAGTCACAACAAGTTAGCTTTTACAAAGATTTTAAAATGTTGAATGCCACGTGAAGAAGTTACTGGTAACACATTATAATGTGGGGCACAAAACTGTGAGTACTCAGCAAACATGCAACTTGGATCAGACATCTAATCAATGTTGGTCCTGGACGTCAATATGACAGCTAATCAGTTAATTTCACAAATGAGTCTTTTTACACACTACATGATTAAAGGAAACTATTTGATTCATAATTTTGTCTGTAAAATGTCTGAAAATGTGAAAAAGAATCCAAGGCAACATTAACTGTCCAGATCCCAAAGAGATACACATGAGCAACATCAAAGACTCCCTGCAAGTTAATACTAACAGGACTTAGGTTCTGGGAATGAATTCGATAATCAGGGATTAAAATAGATAGTCTTTTTTACTGTTGGACTAATGGATCAGTTGTTTCAGCTCGAACTGATAATGAAGGTAACTGTTAAATAATGTTTGTCATTCTCTCTTTCATGTGCCCCAGAATGTTTATCCAAAGTGCTGGAAAAGTCACATGGTTTAAAGGACTGTACAGGAGGCATAGATGTCATCATGGTTTCTCAGAATTTGCAGTTTACACCATTACATCGATTTAACTGAAACTGAACCTATTCTCCAGTTAGTGCCTAATGGAGATAAAAGACATTACCCAGAAAACACTATGTAAGAACACACTGCACTTCTGCTATATAATATAAAGAGCTTCACAGAATGTTGACTTTATAACATAACTATAATTTGCCAGGTTACTGTTCTTATTTAATGAAAGTATGTATCTTACGACAGTGTGCCTCTTTATGTATGTGCGGTAGTTGCACATGACAACCAGCTAGTGGCAGTATTTGTCAGTAGATAACAGAGGTTCCACTCAATAGTGTAAGAGGACTTTGCTGATGACTCAGTGCCAAATGCAGATATACTGTGACAGTGATAATTTAAAATAGCAGCATTGATTTTGCTCTCAGAAAAGCATTTAATTAAGAATTTTGTTTCCTATGGTTAGCACTGTTTGATACTTCCCCATAGATACCTTCATATGTAGTAAGAAATGCAGCATCAACAACAACATCAACAACAACAATAATACCAATAATGATAATAATAATAATACTAATAATGATAATAATGATAATAAGAAGAAGAAGAAGAAGAGGAAGAAGAAGAAGATACACTGCATCAACTTGTTTGTCAGACTTTTCCAGCACTTTCATTACAATTTTTTGGTGTAATTCAGTGTATTTCTTTTATCGCTATTTTTTTGCTGTAGCTTTTGTTGTGCTAGCACTTTTGCTACTGCTACCTTGGTATCATTGGAGACTTTTCGCAAATTCCCGTGAGACGGTACATCGTAGAGACATGAAATTTTCAGCAAAGTTTTATGCAAATGGTGTTCAAGATATATAATGCCAATATGCGAGATGGGGGTGCTGAAATTAAAGTCAAGGAAAATTTGGTTTTGAAGGGCCACCGGATGGTTGCACCATATGTCAGATTGACTTGAAACTCGACACCCATACCACCCACCCACCCACCCAACTGTGAACAAGAATACAAAAAAAACAAACAGGTAAGTACATTTTGTCTCTAGTACATCAGTAGAGAAAATACAGTTTACACAAGAACCTGTGCCATCATCAAAAATAATATACTCAAATCCAAAAATGGGAACATAAACATGTTAATATAACTGTAAATAACAGATAACTTACAGATGAAGCTGTTTTGTGGGCTTTAAGGCACAGGATTAAGAAGATCATCAGACTGTGTTGCTCAATCATCGAACACAGGGGGGAAAAGAACTTCCTGAACACTACTTTCTGTTTACCTCCTCTTCAGTGCTGCTATTTGAAATCACCACCAGGAGGTGCTAAGGAATGTTCTTTGTATGTACAAAAGAAACCAAAACACTAATTCCAATACACTCCCCGCCTGGCATATTAAGAAATGTGCCACTACATATATAGTAACCTATGTTCTTTTCTGATCAGAGCCTGTACAAGGTAAATAGCTGCTACATCACCGCAGTCTCGTAGTGAGTTGACCAGACTGTTGCACATCTCTAGCTGCGTCCTCAGTAAGGCGTGGACTATGTGACACGTCATTGCCATGATGACACCTGATTCTGATGCTCTTTTATTGACTCCCTTGCTGAGAAGCCTGAGTTAAAGGAGAGCCTTTTGTAGTTTTGTTATCCTCCTGGGACAGAAGCAGTACCACTTCAGAAATGGGTCTGGAGAATGTCTTGACCATCTGATTTCTCACAACTTTGACTTCCACCTTTCTTATCAGTCCGTCTTTACTGGGAATAGACTTTACAATAATTCCCATAGGCCAGTAATTTCTTTTTGTCTGACTGTCCTTCATCAGAACTATGTCTCCTTCCTTGAGATTGGGTTTCTGTGATTGCCACTTCTGCCGACTCTGTAGCGTGCTCAAATATTCTTTTCGCCACCTAGCCCAGAATGTTTCTGCCAAGGCTTGAACTCTCTTCCAGGTGTTCTTGAGCAAATCTCCTTTTGAGAACTCACTGACTGGAGAAGGAGATGCGCCTGTTTTCTGGGTCAGGAGCATGGAAGGGTTTAGAATGAGGGGAGCCTCTGGGTCTGTGGATACAGGGATTAATGGCCTGGCGTTCACAATGGCACTGACCTCTGCCATAAAGGTGATCAGGATTTCATGAGTGAGCTTTAAAGGTCCAACTTGGAGCAACATGGAATCTAGAATTCGCCGTGCGACTCGAATCATGCGCTCCCAAGCGCCACCCATATGAGAAGAGTGTGGGGGGTTAAAAACCCAGGAGCATTTTTGTTGAAGGAGGAAGTCTTCTATACTTGAGTTACAAGGACCTTGTGAATCCATTTTCAGCTCTGTCAACGCTCCAATAAAATTGGTCACACAGTCCGATCGAAGCTGTTTAGCATAGCCTCTGATGGAGAAAAAACTTCTGAGGGCATTTATGAAGCTTGAGGAGGTCATGGTTTTGATTACGTCAATGTTAATGGCACGTATGTAAATAAAACTGCCCATCTTTTGTCCCTGGCTTGGCCACCCCTGGTACGACACGTGGTGACTTCCCATGGCCCGAAAACATCAAGTCCAACATAGGAGAATGGAGGATCTACTTGCAGGGCGTTCACTGGGTAGATCAGACATTAGCTGTTGCTCGACTCTTCCTCGCAGCTTTTTGCATGTGATGCATCTGTGAATGCAGCTGCTGATGAGACGTTTTCCTCCCACTATCCACAGACCACTGGCCCGGACTGCACCTTCAGTGAAGTGTCTGCCCTGATGCTTCACACGATCACGATGGTGCCTGATGAGCAGAGTTGCAATGTGGTAACGGCTTGGGATAATGATAGGATGGGCTTCATATCTTTCAAGTTGTGCTTGGTCAATACGTCCACCTATTCTCAGCAGGCCTTCACTGTCAATGACTGGTCGAAGCTTATGAAGAGGGCTGGTTTTGGGAAGGTCAGAGCTTGACTTAATACGTTTCAACTCATCTGAATAGCTTTCATGTTGTACACACTTTATGATGGCGTGCTCTGCTTTGGCGAGGTCAGCAACTGACAACCCATTCTTGCACATGTGCCAGCCAACACAGTCGCGACTGCCTGATGGAAGTGAGAAGCACTGAGCAATGTCACAGAGATGGGCCACAGCTTTGGTGAGTGAGCTCTAACTAGAGAAATGCTCAAACCTCTTTGAACCCAGCTTGTCTTCAGTGACTTGTGTGGTGAGAGATTTTACCTTGGAACGAATCTCAATATCAGAATCTGGATGTACTAGGTCAAAGGTCATCTCGCCTGCAGGGTTGACCTCTGAACTTGGTTTGGTCAAGAGAGCTGGTCCAGTCAGCCATGTAGTGCCCGCAAGCTCTGCAGCTGGAACCGACCGTGACCCATGATCAGCTGGGTTTAGCTCTGAAGGAACATAACGCCATTGCTCTGGCTGTGTTGACTGTCGGATACGTTGCACACGATTGTTCACATAGACGTGAAATCTCCTTGTCTCATTGTGTATGTACCCTAACACAACTCTGCTGTCAATGTAGAATTTGACTGAATTCACTTTTAAATCCATCTCTCTGATGACTAGCTCCGCAGTCTCGACAGCTAATACAGCCACACATAACTCTAACCTGGGAATCGTCAGATCAGGTTGGGGGGTGAGCTTGGACTTCCCAAAGAACGAAACCTACTTCACTGTGGCCATGCTCATCTGTAGCCTTCAGGTAAGCCACTGCTGATATTGCTTTAACAGAGGCATCAGAAAAGACACACACTTATTTGTGCTGTGCCTTGGAAGTGGAGAAAGATGCATATGTGCGTGGGATATGTAACTCCTTTAATGCTGACAATGATTCATGCCATCTTCTCCAATCTTCAAATGTGGCCTCAGGGAGACATGTATCCCATTCTGTTTCTTGGGTTGAGAGCTCTCTGAGGAGCAGTCTGCCTTCAATAGTGACTGGAGCTAAGAAATCCAGTGGATCGAACAGGCTGTTCACTGTCGACAAGACGCCTCTTCGTGTGAATGGCTTTTGACTTTCAGGGACATGGAAAGTGAAGGTGTCGGACATAATGTTCCAGCTGACTCCAAGGCTTCGTTGGACAGGTAACTTGTCTACAGAGAGGTTAAGGTCTTTGATATCGTTTGCTCCTTTCCTCTGCAGGAAATGCATTCATCACTTCTGTTCGATTTGAAGCTATCTTGTGCAGCTGTATGTTTGACACAGCCAACATTTGTTGCGTACGACGCAGAACATCAATGGCCTCAGCTTCAGTTGCGAATGATCGAAGACCATCATCCACGTAGAAATCCCTCTCAACAAAGTGCCTCGCATCAGTGCCATAGTCATCCTCTTGGTGTTTTGCTGCCAACCTCAGGCCAAAGATTGCTACTGCAGGTGATGGGCTGTTTCCGAAAACATGAACTTGCATGCGATAATCCACCACTTCTTTGCTGAGATAATTTTCCCGGTACCACAAGAAACGTTGGAAGTCCCTGCAATCTTCATGCACCACAAAGCAGTAGAACATCTGACGTATATCTGCTGTCACTGCAACAGGTTCTCTTCTGAATCTGAGTAACACTCCAATAAGAGTGTTGTTAAGGTCTGGTCCAGAAAGCAGCACCTCATTAAGTGAGATTCCATCGTACTGTGCACTGGAATCAAACACCACACAAATCTGGTCAGGTTTTTGTGGGTGATAAACTCCAAATGTAGGGAGATACCAACATTCTGTTCCTTCTTTGAGTGGTGGTGCAAGCTCAGCATGTCCATTGTCAAGCATTTTTTGCATGAACTCAGTGAAGTGCACTTTCATTCTGGGCTTCTTCTCTAACATCTGTCGAAGTGACATCAGACGGCTGTTGGCATAGGCTCTACTGTTAGGGAGACGTCTCCGTGGGTGGCGGAAAGGGAGAGGAGCGACCCAGCTGTTTGCGTCATCTTGGAAGAACTCCCGTTCCATGATCTGAAGGAAGATTAGATCCTCTATGGAGTGAGTGAGCAGGTTGTCATTCTCTGTTATACAAAAGGCAGTTTTTCCCAGATTATCTTTGTTTGACACCACTGATGCACTTTGTGTGGGTTTGTACAGGGGAGAATTCTTGCTTTTGATACTGTAGCTCTCTTTCACTTGTATCTGATTTTCACATGGAGTAAGGCAAGTTGGTCTTCCATTGCCCAGAATGTAGGTCTTCATGGCACTGACGATGTTTGGCTTGTGAGCACCCCCTATGCAGACATCACCTATGATGACCCACCCAAGGTCAAG
The DNA here is from genome assembly GCA_019142605.1 of Cephalopholis sonnerati. NCBI lineage: Eukaryota > Metazoa > Chordata > Actinopteri > Perciformes > Serranidae > Cephalopholis > Cephalopholis sonnerati. The sequence goes on along the minus strand of JAGQAX010000007.1, from coordinate 64,521 downwards.
CCTTTGTGCATACGGTGCCTCCTGAGGACCGTTGTGTTGCTTACGAACCTTATGGGCCCTAATAATGTCTCTTCCCAATAGCAGCAGGATGTCAGCAGCTGGATCGAGAGGTGGGATTTCGTTTGCTATCTGTCTTAGGTGATGATGGTAGGCAGCTTCTGGGGTTGGGATCTGTTGTTGGGAATTTCATTACACTCAACAAGTGTAGGTAGTGGGATGTTTATTTTTCCATCTACAGATTCTATTGTGAATCCATGGGCTCTTCTGCCAGCTGTTTCCACCACTCCTGCACAGGTTTTGAGTGTGTATGTCAGTGGTGCTCCCGTAATGCTGAACATGTCAAAAAACTCTGATCTAGCCAATGACACGTTGCTTTGGTCATCTAAAATGGCATACATTTTTCTCTGCAGCTTATACTATGACCACGTATGGGGTATACGTTCACAAGGTAGATTTTTGAGCAGGATTTGCCTTTGAAATCCTGACCACATACCTCGGTACAACTTGATGTGACATCTGGCTGCTCTGTGTCCTCTCTCTCCCCGCCATTCTCTGGTGAGGAGGAAAAACCCTGCTGTGACTCTGGAGCTGGACCAGGGTGAAGAGCTGCAAGATGTTTATCACTGTTACACTCACTACATTTGATGTAAGTTTCACAGGATTTTGCTTGGTGAGTAGTAGAAGCACAGCAGCGAAAGCATATATTGTTGTCTTTCAAGAATGTCTTTCTGTCATCTAGCATCATTTTCCTGAACCCTCTGCACTGTGTCAGTGGGTGGGGTTTGTTATGCATGGGGCACAGTCTGTCTGTATGTTCTGCTTTGTTTGTCTTCTCAGTTTTAGACACTGTATCTGATGATGATATGCTTGTTTTATGCACAGAGACAGGTCTCATTTGACCCAACTTCTCTTTCTTGTAAGAGATTGGAGAGGGAGTGGGCAGGTTAAAGCTGGGATCATTTCTCTCTTCAGCTTCCCTGCAGATGATTTCTTTAAAGAAGCAGAAAGGAGGAAAGGCAACACCATGTTCTCTCTTGTATTTGCACCCTTGAGACAACCACTTGTCTTGGAGATAAAAGGGCAGCTTCTCGACAATGGGCTGCATTCCCCTTGATGTGTCCAGGTAAGCTAGCCGTGGTAGGTAACCACCTCTTTTGGCCACATCCAATTCTGTCAATAGGTCTGCCAGCTCTTGGAGTTTTTGAGTGTCTCTGTTATGGATCTTGGGGAAGTTCTCTATTTTACTGAAAAGAGCTCTCTCTATTACTTCAGGAGATCCATATGTTTTGTTCAATCTCTCCCAAATAGCTCTAAGACCGAGGAAGGGTTGTCTGATATTTACAGACCTGATTCTGATGCCTGCTCACTTGAATCCTTACCCAGCCATTTGATCAGCAAATCCATCTCTTCACTTGCTGACAATCTGAGGTTTTCAATTGTGTTGATGAAGGTCTCTCTCCAGGCTTGATAGTGTTCAGGTAAGTCATCAAACTTTGTCAATCCTGAGGAAACCAGCTGGCTTTTAGCAAGAAATATGTGCGAGATCAGATGTTGCAGTGTCATGATTCATGTTGGCTGGGTGTGATGTCTTGTTAAGGAGAGCACTGTGCTGATGGTCAGAATTTCTCTGCTGTAAGAAATCTGTGCGAAACTGCTGTGGGTCCCTTTGTTGGTACGGTGATCTCCTATTTATGACCCTGAGCAGTGTAGTCATGACGTGATGCAAGTATTGGAGGTAAGGTGTAGTATCTATCCTCCTCCTCTTTAGGTGTCTGAATGAGCGGTTGAGATGTGAATGCTGGAGGTGGAATGCAGTGAACATCCTCCTCTTTGGGTGCCTGAGTGAAATAATGCAGGGCATGTTGGGTGACACAGTCATCAGTTCTTTTTAGTTCTATCTTGAAGAGATAGGAACTCAAGTTCTTTCATTTGATTGGAGCCATCCATATCTGCTGCCGCTGCTGACTCTAGCACTATGGCTTCTGCATGCACTGCTTCAGCTTCTCGTTGTAGATTGATGTACTCCATTTTGGCTTCCAGCTTGGCTTTCTCAATTTTGAGTGGTTCTGGCTGCCGCTGCTTTGGCACGTGCTCTGGCTGCTTCTAAGCTGACTCTAGAGCTCGTTGATGAGCGTGATTTTCTGGAGTGACTGTGTGAGTGAGCTGAACCTGTTTCAATACCATCTTGTGAGCCTTTTACTATATTTTCAACTGGAATCTCTACTGACTTGGCTGTGGTTTCCATGGCGATGAAGTGCAGAGTAGCTTGTATATCTTAAATCCCTCTTAAAATCCTGCAATAAGTGTTCATCTTTTTACTGTGCTGTTCTCGCTAAAAGTTGTTGTAGGCAACGTATTTTCAGCTATACAGCCAGCTTAACATTATATTCTCCAGCATTTCATCCTCCAAGTAACAGGCAGGTTGTTGTGTTGGCAGGATTTAATTGTAGAAAATATGCAATTTGTAAAACTGTGAACAAGAATACAAAAAAAAACAAACAGGTAAGTACATTTTGTCAGTGCTACATAATATCTCTAGTACATCAGTAGAGAAAATACAGTTTACACAAGAAGCACCCCCACCCCCAGAAGCACACACACACACACACACACACACACACACACACACACACACACACACACACACACTACTATCTACATTATACTTTATGACAAGGACATTGTAGCTGCTACAAGAGTGCCGAACGGAATTTGATTGTTTATACAATGACAATAAAAACTTCTTATCTTATCTTATATATATATATATATATATATATATATATATATGTATATACAGTACAGGCCAAAAGTTTGGACACACCTTCTCATTCAACGTGTTTTCTTTATTTTCATGACTATTTACATTGTAGATTCTCACTGAAGGCATCAAAACTATGAATGAATACATATGGAGTTATGTACTTAACAAAAAAAGATGAAATAACTGAAAACATGTTTTATATTCTAGTTTCTTCAAAATAGCCACCCTTTGCTCTGATTACTGCTTTGCACACTCTTGGCATTCTCTCTCTCTCTTTTTTCCATACTTTTCTGACTTACTTTTATTATTGTACCTTATTCTAAATTTGTAATGGCTTTGGCAATATTGTTAGTGATGCCAATAAAGCTTATTAAATTGAAATTGAATTGAGAGAGAGAGAGAGAGAGAGAGAGAGAGAGAGAGAGAGAGAGAGAGAACAAAGTCAGCAGCTTAGCAGCAGCTAAATATGTCAGATTATGTCACAGCCTGAGGGACAACCATCACAACACCTGACACACCTGTCTGTATTTACAGTCCCTGTAACTCACTATCTGCTTTTTTTCTTTATTCTTTTTATTTTGTTCTTTTCCTCAATTCATGTACCACACAAAAAAATACTGTGACACATGAATATAAAATATACTAGATATTTATTTTTCAGTTTAATTGATGTTGTTGTTGTTGATGTATATTATATGTTTAAATTATCTATTATATATATATTTTTTTTTCTTTTCTTTACATATCTTTATTATTATATCTTATTTGTATATTTGTATTGGCTTTGGCAAAATTGTTGATCTACAGTCATGCCAATTAAACTTATTAAATTTAAATTGAATTGAATTGAGAGACAAAAGGCAGTAAAGAAGGAAAAAGTAAGACAAAAGAAGGAGGAGAAAGAGATCATGACTGTGCTAAGGAAGGCTGCTCCACAAATCCCTGGAGTTACTTCGTATGCTACAGCCCAATGCAAACGTACAGGTCACACAGACGTGCACACACCCTACTAACAAAAATGAGACCAAATAGAGGAAAGTAATTGAGGGAGATGAAACATTTTGAATTTGACAGAACTAATTAAAATTTACATATCTAAAAAAAGGGAAAAACACTGGCGAGCACCTGGGGATGCTCTGTAACCACTTGATAGCACCCTGCATGTTGGCTTTAATTCAGTTAAGTGGTGAAATGGCATTGTGCAGTGTCCTAACCTAACACCACCCGAAGAAGTAGATTAGGAAATAAATTCAAAACAGGCAAGTATGGAAGACTGGTTCGCCTATGACGGGTAAGAGCCCCCTGCAGAACTCGGGACAACCTAAGGCAGGCACAGCCACGAGTACTTGGCCTTGTTGCCACTGTGTGCAGGATAGTATGCAACACTGGGTCTCATGTTCTTACACAAGAACAGATGAAAAAAAAAAAAAAAAGAAATCAACACTGACTAATGGTAGGACAAAAAAATGACCAGCACAAGCACTCGAGTCTGCTTTAACCACACTGAGCCAATATGCTGCCTTTGTAGGGTGCTTCAGGTGGTTGCCGGAGCTTCGGTAGGTGGTCGCAAATACCTCATCACAAGAGGTCAATTATATGGGGAATGTTTAATTATCATACTCCTGCTCTCTCTCAAAATTTTCACAATATGGTCAACAACTATCTACATTTCAGTCTCAAAATATTTATATGATAGCACTTAAAATAACTGACCTATACTGGTGTATGTGTATGTGCCCAAGCTGACAGAGTTAAAGCCCCTTATTGGCCAAATCCCCGAGAAAGAAAACATGGCCCTCTGCAACTTCATGTCCTCAACCTCCTTCAGCATCCAACAATATATGTCTCCACTGCATCAAACTGTGACTCCACCTATGTGAAATGTTGATCATCAATTGTTATAATGGCTTTGGCAATATTGTTCTTTTCAGTTTTATTGATGTATATTATATGTTGAAATTATCTGTTATATATATATATAGAGAGAGATTTTTTTTTTTCTTTCCATACTTATGTTTATTATTGTACATTATTTGTAAATTTGTAATGGCTTTGGCAATATCGTTAATCTACAATTATGCCAATAAAGCTTATTAAATTGAAAAATTGAAATTGAGAGAGAGAGAGAGAGAGAGAGATGCTCATTCTTTTGGCCTTTTCTGCTTTTGTGACTGAGGCTGTAGTTTGGACTGTTGACCAGTAGGTGGAGAAAAATGCTAAGTCTTGGCAGCTGGGAGAGAGTCAGCACTGTACTCCTGTAGGTCCAGCTCATAAGAGGTTCATGAATGATAGAAATCAGGTAAAACAAACTTGATTAACCAGCTGTATATGCTGTGACAGACAAAAAGACCTGCCATTTTTCCTCTTCATTTTATTTCCTTACCCGTCAAATCTTTTTTATTCTTTACTTTTTGTTCTTTTCATTTCAAATATTATTTCATTACTTATTGTTTAATTTTTCAACCTCTGCTATTATTTTTATTACTTTATAATCATTTGCTTTTTAATTACATTCATCTCCTAATAATACTAAGGACAACAATACGCCATGTCTGCTGGCTGCTGTCAGACTCTGCTAGAATCTGCAGACTATGGCGAGTTCTGACAAGAGCACTGATGCCCTCTGGTGGCCATCCCCCATGTATGTCAAGTCAAACTTCTGGGAGTCTTTTGCCATAGTTACCCTTATACCTAATAATCCACAACCCTGATTTGGCCCATAAACCTAACCACACCCTGGACCTGGCCCCTAAACCTAACCACAACTTTCATCTGGCCCCTAATCCTGGCCACAATATTTGGGATGGGATGGCATTTTTTTTTGTGTGTGGGGGATGATTTTCTATGCCCCTTGGTCTCGTTTTCTGGATGACACTCCATTCCATGTTGCATCCTAATCTAATCTGGTCCTCAAACCCAATTTTACTCTAATTTGACCCCAATTTCATCACAACCTCAATCTGACCTCTAAAATGTAACCAAAACCTTGGGGAGGGATGATAGACTGTGCCTTTCTGTCTTGTTGTGTAGGCGATGAATCCCCTCGTCGTCGACGACGAGACTCAACTTTTCCTTCCCTAATGCTTGGGAACAAATTTCACAGCCAGAAATATGTGTGTTGGGGTCTGTGAAAGGGCCGAGGCAGTTTCCCATGGTTTCAGTTAGTAGTTGTTATCAACATATTCATTTTCAGGATGAGAAAATCATTTAAAGAGAATGTTGGAACTTAAGTGGAAGCTTTTAAGAAAAAATTGCAAAGCCAGAAATATGTGTTTGGGTCTTCTAAAGGTGCCAGGCAGTTTGCTTTGTTTTCTTTAAGTGATTAGTTGGAAAAAAAAACATAATGTGAGTTTTAAGCTGTTTTCAACGAGAGAAGCATTTTAAAGCATGTTTAGCTGGGGCTCTCCAGAAGAATGCCTTGGGAACAAATTTCATAGCCAGAAATATGTGTTTTGGGGTCTTCTAATGGGGACAGGGAGTTTGCCATGGTTTCACGTACTGGTTGCTGTGAAAACAGTCATTTTCAGCATGAGAAAATCGCTTTGAGAGCATGTTGGAACTTAAGCTGTTGCTCTCCAGTGGAATGACTTGGGAACAAATTTCAGAGCCAGAAATGTGTGTTTTGGGGTCATCTAAGGGTGAAAGGGAGTTTTCTTTATTCTCTCAAAGTGCTTGGTTTGAAAAATGCATTATGGGAGTTTTAAGCTGTTTACAGCGAAAGAAGCATTTTAAAGCATGTTTAGCTGGGGCTCTCCAGTGAAATGACTTGGGAACAAATTTCATAGCCAGAAATATGTGTTTTGGATTCTTCTAAGGGTCCCAGGCAGTTTCCTTTGTTTTCTCAAAGTGGTTGGTGTGAAAACTGCATTATGTGAGTTTTTAGCTGTTTACGGGAGAGAAGCATTTTAAAGCATGTTTAGCTGGGGCTCTCCAGAAGAATGACATGGGGACAAATGTCATAGCCAGAAATATGTGTTTTGGGGTCTTGTAAGGGTGCCAGGCAGTTTTCTTTGTTTTCTCAAAATGGTTGTTGTAAAAACAGTCTTTTTCAGTATGAGAAAATCGCTATGAGAGCATGATAGAAATAAAGCTGGGGCTCTCCAGCAGGATGAATTGTTAACACATTTCATAGCCAGAAATATGTGTTTTGGGGTCTTCTCAGGGTGCCAGGCAGTTTTCTTTGTTTTCTCAAAGTGGTTGTTGTGAAAACTGCATTATGTGAGTTTTAAGCTTTTCACAGAGAGAGAAGCATTTTAAAGCATGTTTAGCTGGGGCTCTCCAGAAGAATGACTTGGGAACACATTTCATAGGAAAAAATAGGTGTTTTGAGGTCCTCTAATGGGGACAGGAAGTTTGCCATGGATTGATGTAGTGGTTGCTGTGAAAACAGTCATTTTCAGTATGAGAAAATCGCTATGAGAGCATGATAGAAATTAAGCTGTGGCTCTCCAGGGGAATGACTTGGGAGCAAATTTCACAGCCAGAAATATGTGTTTTTCAGGTCTTCTAAGGGTGCCAGGCAGTTCTCTTTGTTTTCTCAAAGTGGTTTGTGGGAAAACTGTATTATGTGAGTTTTAAGGTTTTCACGGCGAGAGAAGCATTTTAAAGTATGTTTAGCTGGGGCTCTCCAGTGGGATGACTTTGGAACAAATTTCATAGCCAGAGATATGTGTTTCGGGGTCTTCTGAGGGTGCCAGGCAATTTTTTTGTGTTCTCAAAGTGGTTGGTGTGAAAACTGCATTGTGTGAGTTTTAAGCTTTTCACAGCGAGAGAAGCATTTTAAAGCATGGTTAGCTGGGGCTCTCCAGAAGAATGACTGGGGAACAAATTTCATAGCCAGAAATATGTGTTTTGCGGTTTTCTAAAGGTGCCAGGCAGTTTTCTTTATTTTCTCGAAGTGGTTGGTGTGAAAACTGCCCTATGTCAGTTTTAAGCTGTTTATGGGAGAGAAGCATTTTAAAGCATGTTTAGCTGGGGCTGTCTAGAAGTATGACTTGGGAACAAATGTCATAGCCAGAAATATGTGTTTTGGGGTCTTCTAAGGGTGCCAGGCAGTTTTCTTTGTTTTGTCGAAGTGGTTGGTGTGAAAATTGCATTATGTGAGTTTTAAGCTGTTCACTGCGAGAAGAGCATTTTAAATCATGTTTAGCTGGGGCTCTCCAGAAGAATGACTTGGGAACAAATTTCATAGCCAAAAATCTGTGTTTTGTGGTCCTCAAATGGGGACAGGGAGTTTGCCATGGTTTCACATACTGGTTGCTGCGAAAACAGTCATTTTCGCACGATAGAACTTCAGTTGGTGCTGTCCAGTCGACTGACTTGGGAATAAATTTCATAGCCAGAAATATGTGTTTTGGGGACCTCTAAAACTGGGCTGTGATGAACTCATGAGAGACCAACGGCTTCCCCTTCACAGGTGATGCCCCCCCACCCAACAGGTATGCAGACCAAAAAGTCTCCACAAGTCTCCACGCCCATCCCAGGGAGCAGAGGCACAGACGCACCTACCACACTAAAGCAGGAGGGGATGGTGCCGCGAATCCTCCACAGCCGTCCTCACCTCCACCTGACAGAGAGCATCCATCAGAGATACCTGGGACCCGCCCGCTGCCGTCGACATCCACACCTCGAGAAGCCACGCCCCCCGCACCCAGCATCCTACAGACTACAGCTCCGTCGCCTGAGCCGCCTACAGCTTCCACTTCATGCACGCGCTTGCTCATGGACCTGACCTCCTCTGACCTCGAAGACCTCCTGGATTGCTCCCAGGAGCTCCAACCTGGACCAGGTACCATTTGGACTCCCCTGTGGAAAAACACTGTCCAGTCCCAGATTGACTTCAGTCGATTCAGTGTAGGTGCCACACACACCACACTGGGACAGGACAGTATCACCGCACATGCCCACACGCAGGCCCACCAGACACATTAACACCACCTTTAAGATCAAAAGTCTCATCAACCTGAGTAAAAATCTCATACTGTCCCCAGCACAGCTCTCTTTACTGGGTAAAGACTTCACATTTATCCACACTAAAGGCAGCAGTAAAAATGTCTTACACAGCACTAGGTTTGATCTCCAACAGTACCGCAGGAAATTGAAAATTGCAGCCTATTTTGAAGGGAAAGATGATTCCGACTCCCCACCATTTACCCCAAAATCTGATTGGTCCCCTGCCTGAAATTGTTAAGAAAATAATTCAACTGGATATTCAATATTTTCACACCAAATTTAAAATCAGCAGAATTAAACCCAATCTCACCAAAGCAGAAATAGAAGCTTTAAATTCGCTGCAAAACAACCACTTTATAATTATCAAACCTGCGGATAAAGGCAGCACGGATGTCATAATGGACAGGGACCAATACGTATGGGAGGGAAACAGACAATTGTGGGATGAAAATGATTACACCTCAATCTCAAAACCTATTTATGTGGAAACAATCGCCATGGAAAAATTGTACAGAAATTACATGACAAAAAATGTATTGGTGCCAAACAGAAGGCATATTTGATCGGCAAAGGAGAGCCCAGGCCTAGACATTTGTACATGCTGCCTAAAATCCACAAGGAGCCTGAGAAATGGAGCAAACCCCATGAAATTCCTCCTGGTAGACCAATAGTGTCAGACTGCAACAGTGAAACCTATTACACAGCAGAATTTATAAATTTTTATCTCAATCCTTAATTTACTAGACATCCCAGTTACATTAAAGACACTTATGATTTTATTAACAAAATTAAACTACTTCCTATTCCTCCAGATTCCCTTCTTTTCACCTTGGATATTGATAGTCTGTACACTAACATAGACATCTCAGAGGGCATTCAGGCCGTAAAAAATATCCTGGCTAAATATTCGCACTCCAAAGACCTGATAAGGAATTGTTGGAACTACTAGAAATTAATTTGACTCGTAATGATTTTGAATTTAATAACAAATATTTGCTACATATTAAAGGGACGGCAATGGGGAAGAAATTTGCCCCAGCCTATGCCAATATTTTTATGGCTGAATGGGAGCACACTGCCTTACAGGCCTCTCCTGAAGAACCTCTGTATCATTACAGATGACATCTGGGGAATCTGGAACCACCAGAGGGAGGAATTTGATGATTTTTTAAATATTCTCAATAACCACAATTTCTCTATAAAATTGTAAGCCACAATTAATTTGACCTCTGTGGATTTTTTGGACACTACCACTTTGAAAGGACCCAATTTCCCACAAACACACAAATTGAACATCAAAGTATTTCAAAAAGGAAACAAACAAACAAAAAAAAACAGATACCCATTCCCTACTTTATAAAACAAGTTATCACCCTAAACACACCTACTCGGGAATTATTAAGTCACAGTTATTGAGATTTTACAGGATCTGAGGAGGATTTCAGAGCAGCCACCAAGCTGCTATTCTCCACATTGACCCCTAGAGGGTACTCTCACTCCTTAGAAAGTCATGTAAGACTTTTAAACAGACCAGGCCTATTTGGGCCTTCTCTCTTCTCCCAATAACCACAAATTATTCCACTTCTGCAGTCTGATTGATTACAGTCATCAAGAGGAATTTTCATCAGGGGATTGAACATTCTCAACTGCTCCAGGATCACAAGCTCATTGCTGCCTACAGAAAAAAAACAGAAACTTACAGGATTATTTAATGAGGGCCAAACTCAAACCACTGGGACACCCTAAATCCACTGGACACGGGGAATTTTTTCAGCACTGCCTCTGGGTGCACAATAGACACCGTAACAATGTTTACAAAAACACAACTGTTTTTGCTTGAGGGGGTGCACTCAGTCTTAGTGCACTTCCCTCCCTGCACTGTATACTGTAAAACCTGGATTCTGACAAAATCGAAATGGAATCAACAGTGAACACCTTTTATAAACATGGGATCACCGCTGTTTGAACATGATCATGCTTGGACATAGCCTTAGCTCCCCCGTCAGTCTGTTCCACAGTTTCACTCCACATATAGAAATACAATACGTCCTAGGGGCATGGGATCTGCACTGATCCCCCCCTATTTCGGGGATGCCGGACGCGCCTGTCATGGTCGCATATCTCTCTGGCCTTCCCTTCCCGAGATACACATATTTTCAACAAAAGGAAGTGATATTTCTCCAGAACAGAACCTCATACAGACTCGGCAGTGGCAGTCTCGGAAAGCTCGTACTCGAATTAGTGGACACAGCTTGGTTTCAACTCCACGCAACCCAAACCACTCTGCCTTTCATGCCTGAACCCCAATCTACTCCAGGCAAAAGGCCACAACATTTATAGAGAGAGGAGCACTCTTTTTCTTACTAGGACTTATTATTCATTCTTTTAATTTATTTTTATTCTTCATTTTATTTCCTAACCTGTCAAATCTTTTTATTCTTTGCTTTTTGTTGTTTTCATTTCAAATATTATTTCCTGACTTCATTGCTTCATTTTTCAACCTCTGCTATATTTTTATTACTTTATTATCATTTGCTTTATAATTACATTCATCTCCTAATAATAAGGACAATAATACGCCATGTCTAACAGAACCAGGCTGCTGTCAAACTGTGCTAGAATCTGCAGACTATGGAGTTCTAAAAAGAGCACCGATGCCCTCTGGTCATCTGACCACTCAAAGTACTTTTTACACTACAAGTCACATTCACCCATTCACACACACATTCATACACTAGTGGCCAAGGCTACCGTACAAGGTGCCAACTGCTACTCCGTTTTTTAACACACTCACACACCGATGGAAGCATCATCGGGAGCAATTTGGGGATCGGTATCTTGCTCAAGGATACTTTGACATGCGGACTGGAGAAGCCAGGGATCGAACCGCTGATCAGCGGTTCGATCCCTGGCTTCCGATTGGTGGACGACCCGCTCTACCTCTGAGCCACAACCGCTGGCATGTATGCAAATGAGAGTCAAACTTCAGGGAGTCTTTTGCCATACTTACCCCTATACCTTGCCTGGTCGGCCCCAGCCCCTCTCCCTCTGACATCCTCCTCTGGCTGTCCTCCAGACCACAGGGGCCAGTCCTTTGCCATTTTCAGCCTTATACCTCCTTTGATTGTATGTCATTATGACACCTACATGCCTAACAGAATCAGAATCAGAATCAGAAATACTTTATTGATCCCCAAGGGGAAATTATTGAGTTACAGGTGCTCCTTATAAGTGTAGAAAGAATATATAGTGCAAAACAAGTGTAGAAAGAAGATATAGTGCAAATACAAAATATATATGTGTGTAGTAAAATTGAATTATGTACATTGTCTTTACAGAAAAATTACAGAAGAATTGGGATTATGTATATTGTCTTTACAATATGTAATAATTTATTTTGAGTAGGTGACAGTGGTGAAACAGTCCAAGGGCAAGGGATTTCCTGTGGCGCTCAGTGGTGCATTTTGGTGGTCTGAGTCTCCCACTCAAAGCACTCTCATGTCCGACCAGCACATGGTGGAGTGGGTGTGAGACATTGTCCAAGATAGTTCGCAGCTTAGACAGCATCCTCCTCTCTGACACCACTATCAGAGTCACGCGCCATTCCCACGACGTCACTGACCTTGCGGAACAGTTTATTGAGTCTGTTGGCGTCCACCACCCTCAGCCTGCTGCCCCAGCACACAACAGCATAGAGGATAGCACTGGCCACCACAGACTCATAAAAAATCTTGAGCATAGTCCGGCAGATGTTGAAGGACCTCAGTCGCCTCAGGAAATAGAGGCGGTTCTGGCCCTTCCTATAGAGAGCATCAGTGTTCTTGGCCCAGTCCAGTTTAATGTCAGTGTGGATCCCCAGGTACTTAAAGTCCTCCATAATGTTCACACTGACCCCCTGGATGGAAATCGGGGTCACCGGTGTCTTGGTCCTCTTCAGATCCACAACCAGTTCCTTTGTCTTTGCCACGTTGAGCTGCAGATGGTTCTGCTCACACCATGTGACAAAGTTATCCACAGCAGCCCTGTACTCATCCTCATCACCCTTGCTGATACATCAAACTATGGCAGAGTCATCAGAAAACTTCTCAAGATGGCAGATCTCAGTGCAATAGCTGAAGTCTGTGGTGAAGAGGAAGGGAGAGATGGACAGTCCCCTGCGGGGCCCCGGTATTGCTGACCACTCTGTCTGACACACAGTGTTGCAAGCGCACGTACTGTGGTCTGCCAGTCAAGTAGTCTACAATCCAGGACACCAGAGGGGCATCCACCTGCATTGCTGTCAGCTTGTCACCCAGTAGAGCTGGACGGATGGTGTTGAAGGCACTGGAGAATTCAAAAAACATGACTCTCACAGTGCTCGCCGGCTTGTCCAGTTGGGCGTAGACACGGTTGAGCAGGTAGATGATGGCATCCTCCACTCCAAGTCGGGGCTGGTAGGCAAACTGTAGGGGGTCCAAGAGTGGCTTGACCATGAGCTGGAGCTGCTCCAGGACAAGTGTCTCCAGGGTCTTCATGATGTGGGAGGTCAATGTCACAGGTCTGTAGTCCTTGGAGCCACTGGGACGTGGCGTCTTTGGTACAGGAACCTGGCAGGATGTCTTCCACAGCATGGGGACCCTCTGGAGACTCAGGCTCATATTGAAGACATGCTAAAGTACTCCACATAGCTGGGGGGCACAGGCTTTGAGCACCCTGGGGCTGACACCATCAGGGCCTGCAGCCTTACATGAGTGGAGTCTCATCAGCTGTCTTCTTACATGATCAGCAGTGAAGCACATTGTGGAGGTGTCAGGCGGAGGAGGGGTGTAGTCCTCACGATGGAGAGTGTGGTCAGTCTGGCTACTGGAGGAGGAGGTGTGAAGAGGGCACACAATGGGAGGTGGAGGGGTGTAAGAAGGAGGAGTAGGGGAGGGTGGAGTGGCTGTTGGTTGTCCAAGACAGACAGCAGAAGAGTCAGTGGGGCGATGGGCAGGACCAGAAGTGTCAAATCTGTAAGAAAACAGATTCAGTTCATTGGCCCTGTCCACGCTGCCTTCAACTCCTCTATTGTCGTTGGTCCTGAAGCCAGTGATGGTCCTCATTCCACTCCAGACCTCCATCATGTTGTTCTGCTGGAGTTTCCACTCCAGCTTCCTCCTGTACCTCTCCTTAGCCTCCCTGATCTTCACCTTCAGGGAGGAGGTGAGAACCCTGTATCGTTCTCACCTCCTCCCTGTTACCAGCTCTGAAGGCCCGCTTCTTAGCATTGAGGATTGTTTTGATGTCCTTTGTTACCCATGGTTTGTTATTTGGGTAACAATGGACGGTCCTGGCTGGGACAGTGGTGTCCACACAGAAACTGATATAGTCCGTGATGCACTCTGTGAGCCCATCAATGTCCTTCCCATGCGGCTCACAGAGTGCCTGCCAGTCTGTCACCTCAAAACAGCCCTGCAGTGTCTCATAAGCCTCCTCTGACCATCTCTGCACTGTCCTAATGGTCACAGGCCTGGCTCCTTACGAGAGGCACATAGCAGGGGTTGAGATGCACCAGGTTGTGGTCTGACCCACCCAGAAAAGAAGAAGAAGAAGAAGAAGCTTTATTGTCACTGTAATAAATACAGTGAAATTTCGTATGGTACTCTCTGATAGCAGCTACAATGTCCTTGTCATAAAATAAACTGGGGGGGGGGGTCATGGTTCCAGTAGCAGTCTCTTCACAGCCATGGGGAAGAAGCTGTGTTTCAGTCTGTTGGTGCAGGCTCTCATGACTCTCCCTCTGGCAGACAGACTCATGACTGTCTGCCAGAGGGAAGGCTGGTGAATAGAGAGTGTCCTGGGTGGGCGGGGTCATTCCGAATCTTTGTGGCCCGTCGGAGGAGACGGCTGGAATAGATCTCCTCTAGGCGTGGAAGTGGGGAGCCGATGATCCACTCAGCTGTCTTGATGACCCACTGCAGTTGTTTCTTTTCAGATGCAGTGCAGCTGGTGTACCACACCGTACAGCCATAGGTGAGGACACTCTCTATTGTGCAGTGGTAGGAGTTTTTCAGCAGAGGTGGAGGGAGTTTGTTCCTCCTCAGTGTTCTCAGAAAGAAGAGGCGCTGCTGGGCCTTTTTCATGATGTACTGGTGTTCGCAGTCCAGCCCAGGTCCTCCCAGATGTGCAGGCCAAGAAACTTAAAGCTGTTGACCCGTTACACTTCCTCCCCATTGATGCTCAGGCCTGAGTGCAGTGTGGTCCTCGACTTCCGGAAGTCAATAATGACTTCTTTTGTCTTCTTGGTGTTGAGGTTGAGGTGGTTGTCACTGCACCAGGCCGCCAGTGCTTGGACCTCCTCCCTGTATGGTGTCTCATAACCGTTGTTGATGAGCCCCACAACGGTTGTAATATCCGCAAATTTGATGAGGGTGTTGGAGCCGTGAGTAGCGACACAGTCATAAGTGTACAGTGTGTAGAAGACTGGACTCAGCACACAGCCCTGAGGAACACCAGTATTGAGGACGATGGTGGAGGATGTGGAGGTACCCATTCTGACATGTTGGGGTCCAGGAAGGAAGTCCTTGATCCACAGACAGAGGGAGGTTCCAAGTTGTAGTGTCTGCAGTTTGTTGATGAGTCTGCTGGGGCTGATGGAGTTAAATGCCGAACTGAAGTCAATCAATCAATCAATCAATTTTATTTATAAAGCCCAATATCACAAATCACAATTTGCCTCAGAGGGCTTTACAGCATACAACATCCCTCTGTCCTTTGGACCCTCACAGCGGCTAAGGAAAAACTCCCCAAAAAAACCCCTTTAACGGGGAGAAAAAATGGTAGAAACCTCAGGAAGAGCGACTGAAGGAGGGATCCCTCTTCCAGGACGGACAGACGAGCAATAGATGTTGTACAGAACAGATCAATATAATGAATTAACAGTAATCCATATGACACAATGAGACATAAGGAGAAACAGATATTATATTAATAATATGATTATATATGTATGTGACAATAATGTTATGTGTATAATAGTCCAGGTATGACTAATAGTAGCAGCAGCAGTGGGAGGCATCAGGCAGGACCACGGCAGCAGCACAACACCACACACCATCCAGGCACAGCTGCGACACAAGTTAACCTGAGAGACAGTGGAGCACAAAGGCTCCGGAGAACAAGCCGAGTTAGTGACATGCAGTAGGCCCGGGTTAGAGAGATGCATTAACAGGACATGAATACTAGCAAGGGAGAGAGAGAAGGAGAGAAGGGGCTCGGTGTATTATAGAGGGTCCCCCGGCAGACTAGGCCTATGTCAGCCTAACTAGGGGCTGGTCCAAGACAAGCCTGAGCCAGCCCTAACTATAAGCTATATCAAAAAGGAAAGTCTTAAGTCTAGTCTTAAAAGTGGAGACGGTGTCTGCCTCCCGGACCGAAACAGGAAGCTGATTCCACAAAAGAGGAGCCTGATAGCTGAAGGCTCTGGCTCCTGTTCTACTTTTGGAGACTTTAGGGACCACGAGTAACCCTGCATTCTCAGAGCGCAGTGTTCTGGTGGGATAATAGGGCACTATGAGCTCTCTGAGATATGATGGAGCCTGATCATGTAGAGCTTTGTAAGTTAAGAGAAGGATCTTAAATTCAATTCTGGATTTTATAGGGAGCCAGTGCAGAGAAGCTAAAACAGGAGAAATATGATCTCGTTTCTTAGTTCCTGTCAGTACACGTGCCGCCGCGTTCTGGATTAGCTGGAGATTTTTCAGGCACTTATTAGAGCTACCTGATAATAGGGAATTACAGTAATCCAGCCTCGAGGTAACAAACGCATGGACCAATTTTTCTGCATCTTTTAGTGACAGGATAGGCCTAATTTTCGCAATATTACGCAGATGAAAAAATGCAGTCCGAGACGTTTGTTTTAAATGGGAGTTAAAAGACAAATCTTGATCAAATATTACGCCGAGGTTTCTTACGGTGGTGCTAGAGCCCAGAGCAATGCCATCCAGAGAAACTATGTCATCAGATAAAGAGTTTCTGAGCTGTTTGGGACCAAGAACAATAACTTCAGTTTTGTCTGAATTTAACATCAGGAAATTGGTGCTCATCCAGGTCTTTATATCTTTAAGGCATTTCTGAAGTTTAGTTAATTGATCCGTTTCTTCTGGCTTTATCGATAAATACAACTGTGTATCATCCGCATAGCAATGGAAATTTATAGAGTGATTTCTAATGATGTTACCTAAGGGAAGCATATATAGCGTGAATAGAATTGGGCCGAGCACTGAACCTTGAGGTACTCCAAAACAAACTTTAGTACGTGAAGATGATTCATTATGAACGTGAACAAACTGAAAGCGATCGCATAAATAAGATTTAAACCAGCTTAGTGCAGAACCTTTAAGGCCAATTGAATGTTCCAGTCTCTGTAGCAGAATTTGATGGTCAATTGTGTCAAATGCGGCACTAAGATCTAGTAAAACAAGTACAGAGACGAGTCCTTGGTCTGAAGCAATCAGAAGATCATTTGTAATTTTAACTAGTGCTGTCTCGGTGCTATGATGCACTCTAAATCCTGACTGAAATTCCTCAAATAAATTATTATCATGGAGAAAGTCACACAGCTGGTCTGCGACTATTTTCTCAAGGATCTTTGAGAGAAAGGGAAGGTTGGATATTGGTCTATAGTTGGCTAACACCTCTGGATCCAATGTGGGCTTTTTTAACAGAGGTTTAATTACAGCTACCTTAAAAGACTGTGGTACATAGCCCGTTAATAAAGATATATTGATCATGTCTAATATGCAAGTGTTAACTAAAGGTAAGACTTCCTTAAGTAGCCTAGTTGGGATGGGGTCCAATAGACACGTTGATGACTTGGATGAAGAAATGATCGAGGTCAACTGTTGAATAGAAATCAGGGAGAAGCAATCTAAATACGTATCAGCACTTATAGCTGTATCTGAAGGCAGATTAGTACTGTTAGACGGCAGGAGGTCATGAATTTTGTCTCTAATAGTTACAATTTTGTCATTAAAAAAGCTCATAAAATCATTACTGCTAAGGGCTAAAGGAATACAAGGCTCAATAGAGCTGTGACTCTCTGTCAGCCTGGCTACAGTGCTGAAAAGAAACCTGGGGTTGTTCTTATTTTCTTCAATTAATGACGAGTAATAGTTTGCTCTGGCATTGCGGAGGGCTCTCCTATATGTTTTTAGACTGTCTAACCAGATTAAACGAGAATCTTCCAGTTTGGTTAATCGCCAATTCCTTTCAAATTTTCGCGACATTTGCTTTAATTTTCTAGTTTGGGAGTTATACCAGGGAGCAAACTTTCTTTGCTTTGCGAACTTCTTTTTAAGAGGTGCTACAGAGTCAAGAGTTGTTCGCAGTGAGCCTGCAGTGCTGTCGACGAGATGATCAATTTGGGAGACTTTAAAGTCAGTACGGGAAACCTCACTTACAGAGGGTATTAAATTTAACGCCGACGGAATCACTTCCTTAAATTTTGCTACCGCACTATCTGATAAACACCTAGTATAGTAACTGTTACTGAGTGGCGCGTAGTCAAGTAGACAGAAATCAAAAGTTATTAAGTAATGATCTGATAGAGAGGGATTCTCTGGAAAGACCATTAAGTTATTAATCTCAATTCCATACGCCAGAACTAGATCGAGGGTGTGGTTAAAACGGTGAGTGGGCTTATGTACACTTTGAGTGAAGCCAATGGAGTCTAGTAAAGTGATAAACGCAGTAGCGAGGGAGTCATTATCAACGTCTACGTGAATATTGAAATCGCCTACAATAATAACTTTATCTGATTTCAGGACTAAACTGGATAAAAACTCGGAGAATTCAGATAAGAATTCTGAATACGGGCCAGGAGCACGGTACACAATAACAAATAGAAGAGGCTGCGAGGTTTTCCAGGTCGGATGTAAAAGACTAAGGACAAAGTCAACAAACAGCATCCTGATATATGTGTTGGGGCTTTCAATGTGGCTGAGAGCGGTGTGGAGGGCGATGGAGATGGCGTCGTCTGTGGATCTGTTGGACCTGTAGGCGAACTGATGTTGATCAAAGCCAGGTGGGATGTGGGCCTTGACATGCTGTAACACCAGTCTCTCCATACATTTCATGATCACCGGTGTCAGGGCCACAGGCCGGTAATCATTCAACCCTGTGATGGCAGAGGATTTGGGCACAGGGATTATGGTGGCAGTTTTCAGGCAGGTGGGGACGGTGGCTTGCTGCAGTGAACGGTTGAAGATGTTAGTGAATACTGCAGCAAGCTGGTGAGCACATGATTTCAGCACTCTCCCTGGTACTCCATCCGGTCCTGGTGCTTTCTTGGTGTCGATGCCACGCAGGACTCGCAGTACCTGATGTTGTTGGATGGTGGGGGGCTGGTCGTGCTCTGATAATGTCAGCTGTGTGTCCTCTGCCTGTCTGTTGTCCTCTTCAAAGCGGGAGAAAAAGGTGTTAAGCTGGTCTGGGAGAGAAGTGTCCGTGGAGGGGAGGGTGTTGTGGCATTGTTTGTAGTCAGTTATATTCTGTATGCCTTTCCACATGGAGCGGGGGAGCAGCTGTATGCGTCCTTGGCGTTTGCATACAGCAAGTCCAGGGTTCTCCCTCCTCTAGTGGGACAGCTCACATACTGAGTGAAGTTGGGTAATGTTGTTGCCATGGTGATGTGGTTGAAGTCACCCGAGATATCTATGAAAGCACTCGGGTGTTGAGTCTGCAGACGGGCTACGGCGGAGAGAATGACGTCACATGCCAACGTCGGGTTGGCAGAGGGGGGGATGTAATGACGTGTGAAAACTCCCTGGGCAAATAATACGTCCTGAGTCCAACAGCAAATAGTTCAGTATCTGGGCGACAGATTTGTTCCTTGATAGAAATGTGGGCAGGACTGCACCATCGGTTGTTGACTAGCACAGCAAGCCCCCCTCCTTTGTGCTTGCCGCTCTCGGTGCAGGCCCAGTCGGCCCGAACAGTCTGAAAGCCGCTGATGGAGACGTTGTCATCGGGTATGTCCTTGTGTAGCCATGTCTCTGTAAAACACATCAGACTACACTCCCGGTACTCCCTCTGACTCCTGGCGACTGCTGTTAGCTCATCCATTTTATTTGCCAGTGACCTCACGTTGCCCATGATGAGAGAGGGGACACCCGGCTTACATATCCTCTTCTCCATAAGCCTCCATTGTCTCACCCTTGCTCTTTTCCTCTGCTGTTTCAATCCTGCCCTGCATCCTCTGTGCGTTTTCCTTCACATTTCAACCGGGATTGCTGATGTTTCGGCCGCCAAGCCGGCCGCGCGAGTAAACAATGCGGCCATGAAGTTGTTGCGCAGTGGTGCCGGGTCCAAATGAAAGAAGTAATTTCAGGGTGAAGAAACAGACCAAAACTGTCTCAATCAATATGTTTGGAGAGGGTGCATCTTCAGAATATCCGTCATAAAAATACAAAATACAAGTAGTAATATAAAACAAAACAAAAAAGTAGAAAACTAAGAAAACAAGCAGGAGCGACTGCAACAGGCTGCATGCGCGGTTGCCGCATGTGCACTACGGGGTGATTTCAAGCCTCACCTCAACCATTCGGCCTTCTTGCCTAAACCCAACCCACTCCAGGCATGTAGACACCATATCAATTGACTGTGGGCCTCCTTTTCCTGCATACAACGGGCCTGGTGCTGGTGTTGCTGCAGCAGCCCTGGAACCTATGTGAGGGATTTTCCTCACTTCAAATATATTTGCAACAATTGTTGTATTTCTTGCTTGTTACTGTATGTTGTAATTTATGCTAACTTTCTCCTGTAATAATTGTACTTATTTTTTTTCCATCTACCTAAATCTAATTCACTGTGTTTGTATTTTCTTAAACTTTGTTTATTGCAATTACTTCAGACTTGAAAATGTGTCATCTTAATTGTATCAAAGATAAACTAATAAATATATACTACTAAGATTATTCCAGTAGTCCTATACTTTCATTATAGCATACTTTAGCAAAAAGACTCCCGCACACTGTCCAACTTGCAGTTTAAAATTTATTTGCAACGTTTCGGTACTAGACCTTCATCAGGCAAACAGCTCTTTTGTTACTAAGAAGCCATCTTAAATAGGGAGTGGTCGTTTCTCCACAACCAATCCCATTCTCACGTGCAAAAAACCCAAAAAAGGGGACAAAAAACATCATTAGGTTATTAAAGTACAAAATAAACAGAGACAGAAACAAATCAGAATTCTCTGTGTGACATCAAATTACATCATAGATTAAAAACAGACATATCAAGTACAAGAAATCACATTATTCATCAATATGTGCATAGAGAAATCAATGATCAAAAATCAAAAATCATTATGCCTCATCCAACGGGGGCTCAAGAGGGTGCAGTATAAATGCATACATATTTGAATGGACAATAATCAACAGATCACAGATGAACCTGGTGGTATGTGTACATATCAACATGTATTCAGAACTGTCTGGAGCTGGATACAAAAATCTGTATTGTTCCTCAAACACCAACATACACATTACAACTCGACAAAAGGATCATAGGAACACGTTAAAAAGCAATTCATCATTTAACCCCTTAGGAGCCAATGTTTGGAGGGTGTGTATCCAATACACCTCACGCTGTTTCAGGAGTTTGTCATGGTCACCTCCCCTGGGTGGCAGCTTTACCTGTTCAATTCCACAGAAACGTAAAGAGGAAAGAACTTGCTTCCCTGTTCAGAGATCCCCCCCTCTTTGTTAATAAAAGGGGGAGGAACATAAGAGATCATCTGGTCCGCGCTAATTTTGGAGAGACCACCAAATCGAGTCAAGTGACACAAACACGCTTACACCCCCTTCCTAATGGCAACTACCGCTGCGGCAGTTGCGCGCAGTGCCACAATACCCAAAAAACAAGCCACTTTTCCCATCCCCACACAGGCAAACTTTTCCCCATCAACAGTGTGATCACTTGTGCTTCTACACACGTGATTTATTTTATCCGCTGTCCTTGTGGCCTTGCTTATGTGGGTAAAACAACTAGAAAGTTGAAACAGAGGATGAGTGAACATAAAAGTTCCATAAGAAGAAATGACCGGGATTATCCCGTGGCCGTGCATTTTAATGATGCTCACCATACCATTTCCTCTTTACGTTTCTGTGGAATTGAACAGGTAAAGCTGCCACCCAGGGGAGGTGACCATGACAAACTCCTGAAACAGCGTGAGGTGTATTGGATACACACCCTCCAAACATTGGCTCCTAAGGGGTTAAATGATGAATTGCTTTTTAACGTGTTCCTATGATCCTTTTGTCGAGTTGTAATGTGTATGTTGGTGTTTGAGGAACAATACAGATTTTTGTATCCAGCTCCAGACAGTTCTGAATACATGTTGATATGTACACATACCACCAGGTTCATCTGTGATCTGTTGATTATTGTCCATTCAAATATGTATGCATTTATACTGCACCCTCTTGAGCCCCCGTTGGATGAGGCATAATGATTTTTGATTTTTGATCATTGATTTCTCTATGCACATATTGATGAATAATGTGATTTCTTGTACTTGATATGTCTGTTTTTAATCTATGATGTAATTTGATGTCACACAGAGAATTCTGATTTGTTTCTGTCTCTGTTTATTTTGTACTTTAATAACCTAATGATGTTTTTTGTCCCCTTTTTTGGGTTTTTTGCACGTGAGAATGGGATTGGTTGTGGAGAAACGACCACTCCCTATTTAAGATGGCTTCTTAGTAACAAAAGAGCTGTTTGCCTGATGAAGGTCTAGTACCGAAACGTTGCAAATAAATTTTAAACTGCAAGTTGGACAGTGTGCGGGAGTCTTTTTGCTACTTTTTGGTCTTCCCTCTCCAACGCACCTGTCTTTTTTAATAGATGTGCGAAGTGATTCCCTCGGTTCCAAATTATAGCATACTTTAACAGAACAGTATATGAAATCTTAAAACATCTTCTGTCATAACAACAACAACAACAACAACAACATTAATAACAACAACATTTGTAAAGAAAAGAAGGAGAAGAAGAAGAAGAAGAAGAAGAAAAACAAGTCAAGTTTATTTGTATAGCCCAAAATCACAATTTATCATTGCCCCAATGGGCTTTTCAGTCTGTACAAAGTGTGACATACTCTGTCCTTGGACCCAACAAGCCTGAAGTGGTATTGCATCTAGATTTTATTACTTTGAAATCACCATATCATCTTGACAGTTCAGGTTATTTTCATGAAAAACATTGTGACTTTTAAGAAATATGATTCATTAAATTATCACTCATTATTACTCAATTACATTTACAGGGAGGGAGGGAGAGAGAGGGAGAGACAGACAGAGAGAGAAAGAGAGAAAGAGAGAGAGAGAATCCATGAGAACATGAGCATGAACATGAGCTCCTGAATATTTTTGCTTTTTTGGACGTTTTTGCATTTTTTTGGATGTTTTAAAGTGAAATAAACTACTATTTTTCTAAGAACTGGAAGAAAACAGAAGAGAAAACCATTGTCTATAGAAAAAAAAACTCCCAAGAAGGAAAAAAAGACAGTGATAGACTGGAAAACAATGGAACCAACTGCCAAACTGACAGTTAGCCTAACTGTCCAACCAGCAACAAAAAAAAGGTCAAGCAAAGAGGACGAAAACAGCTGAAGACTCAAGTGAGTGAAACCATCAGAAAGAAAATATAATATTTAAAAAGAGGAAACAAATAATTACTGAACACTAAATAAACTTAAGCTAGCATAATACAGCTAGCTGTAAACAAGATCCTTAGCAACTGTTACCAAGGAATTTAAATAGCAGCAGTTCAACAGCAGCAGAACCTGATGGAATCCACCAAAGGCTGTACAGAGGCTCTTCCTCTCCTCTATCCTCCTGATGTAACCAATGAGACTGCCAGGAGGGCATTTAAACAAAAACTGTTAAAAGAAAGACCAGAAACACTGTTTTCTGATCTTTACAAGACCGGGGAGGTCAGCAACCTGATCTTCTTCACAGACCAGCCGCTAACATGGCACTCTGCCATCAGTGCCCACTACCCCTCTGTCAAAAAAGAGGGGATCTGTAACAGCTGGAAAATAAAAATAAAAGAAGCAGAGGATTCAGATACTTTCAGATACTTTTCAGATACTACTTAGGATTCAGATACTTTTTTACTTGTATGTTTATGCAATCGTGTCTGTATTTTTTAGAGCTCTCTGTTTTTATATGTTGGTGAGCCGAAGACAATTTTCCACCTCGGTGGACAATAAAGATTTATTCTATTCTATTCTATTCTATTCTATTCTATTCATGATGACAGTCAATTTATACAAGAATGGGACTATCATGGTGTAGGGGAACCTCAAACTGTTTGAGATAGACTTCCTCCTTATAAAGGAAAGAGCCCAGCAGGAGAGATCTAGCTCCACTGACAGTTCCCAAACCCTGCCAGACACTCCCAGCTGCCTAACTACTGAGCAGCCCCCTGAAGAGAAGGAGCCCACCAGCCCAGAGCAGGTCCAGGACCCCCAGTTGAACCGCACCATCACCAACCTGAAGGTGAAATTCACAGACCTGGAGAGAGAACTAGTACAACTGAGAGAGCTGATCAGCCAACAGCCATGCCAGCCCACCACAGCTCAGCCTGACCCCTGTACGATCAGCACAGAGCTGGGCATGCTGAGGCAGGACAGGGACAGCTGCAGGAGAGAGCTGAGCCTGTTCAGGACTGAGATCAGAGAGCTGCATCAACACAGAGAGCAGCGTCTAGCAGCACTGACAGCTCTGACAGAGGAGGTGAAGGAGCTCAGAGGAGAGAGAGAGGAGCACAGGAGAGAACTTACCTCTCTGTCAAAGGAGGTGGAGGAGCTCAGAGGAGAGAGAGAGGAGCACAAGAGAGCACTCACCACTCTGTCAGAACAGCTTCAGGAAAGATGTGGAGCTACACAAGACCTGGATGAACAACTAGACTACAACCAGGACCCTGTGAGCAGCCAGGACCCACCAATCCAAGAACCTACCTCCACCCCCAGCTCCACATCCAGCCCACAGACCAACACTACACCCACACCTCCACCTCCACCCATCCCACAGATCAGCACCACCCCTCATTCCACCAGACCAGCACAACAGAGAGAGAAGACAGACATTGTCCTCCTCATCGGCTCCTTAATGAAAAGAAACTTTTCACCACCCACAAAGTGGCTAAAATCTGGTGTCCAAACACTCACCAAGCCATAGATCTGCTGTCAGAGGAGCGGCTTGGATCTCCGAGTCACATCATCATCCACACTGGCACCAATGATCTGTGGAGCCAGCAGGAGAGGGTGTCAGAGTCATTCAATAGAGTGATAGAGAAAGCCTCCACCACCTTCCCCAGCAGCTGAGTGGTCATATCCACTCTGCTCCCAAAGAAAGACTTCCACCCTGACACTATCCACGGGATCAACAGCAGCCTGTCCAGAGACTGTGCACGGAGACCCAATGTCCACCTAGCCCACCACCCCACCCTGGACATCAGCTGTCTCTACGACCACGTCCATCTGTTTAAAAACACAGTCCCTATCTTTGCCCAAACACTGAAAAACATCGCTCTCAACAGAGACCAATCCATGGCCCGCAGAAAGAGCACATCAGCCCACAACCCCCACAGAACACCAAGACATCCTCAACCAACATCCAGACCAACACAGTGGAGACAAGACCACCCTCAGCCCCACCCACATCATGTCCCAATAAGACCCCACCAAGGCAACCATGATCCCCCTCAAGCCAGACCACAGCCACTCCTGTCCCTAGGGGCCCTACCCCAACCACAGCGACAAGAGCCACACCCTGGCCCACTGAGTTATGCCAAGGTGGTCTGGAGAGCAGCAGAACCAACCTTAACCACCCCCCACACGATGAGTTGAGGGACATTCAGCAGATGCTCAGCCTGCTTTGCTCTCATCTGATTGGACAGGTATCACAATAGACACTGTATAAAGTATTATTAGAGTATTTCTTGTTCTCATACAGTTTGAATATACCGGTTATTGGATTGTTACCTTTTATAATATGTTATGTAGATGCTCTTAAATTATTTTCTTTGATTTAGTGGTTTATCTCATTTTGATCACCAAATGCAGCCTTTTGAGTTTTAAATATAATGAAATCAAAATCTTTTACCATTTCTTGTTTGAATGTTCAGGGTCTGAGATTTACTGCTCTTGACCTTAAGAACAGGACCTCAGACTTTATTAGAGAGTTACAAAATGAGAATTGGTGTAGAGGAGATGTCTCCACTGGTTGTCCCTCAGGCTACATGGAGATAATGTCCCCGTCCACCAAACTAAAGGGAGTAACACAAGGAAGAGATTCAGGAGGAATGCTGATTTGGTATAAGGCAAACCTCGCACAATACATTCAATTAATCAAAAAAAGAGAATTTTCAATTTGGCTCAAAATTAAAAAAGATGTTATCACCACAGATAAAGATGTATTCCTGTGTGCAGCATCCCCCATCACAATCCCCTTATTTTAATGAAGACAGTTTCTCCATTCTCGAAGATGAGATCAGTTACTTTCAGGCCCAGGGAAGTGTACTGATCTGTGGAGACCTGAATGCCAGGACTGGTACAGAACCAGATTTTATCAGCACACAGGGAGACAAACATATACCTGGCCCCCCTCCCTTCACACCCCCACAGAAATAACTTTGACAAAACTGTCAATAAAAGTGGGCAGCAACTGTTGCAGCTCTGCCGAACATTGGGTCTGTACGTGGTTAATGGTCGGCTTCGAGGGGACTCATTCACACTCTACATTAAAATGACAGTAAACGACCCTCACACAGTAGAACCCTGCAATCTGACCTACAGCAAACAACCTTATAAATGGACAAACAAAAGCAAAGATGAATACCAGACAGCAATCAAAAATCCAACCTTTCAATCCCATTTAGACTGTTTTCTTTCTACCTTGTATCCTCTCAATCAGGACAGCCTCAGACAGACTGTACAAGACATCTACAACATATTTGACCATGTGGCAGACTTATCCTGTCTGAAAAAGCCCCAGCACCACAGGCCAAAAGACCTGACCAATGACGAGTGGTTTGACACAGAATGCAGACAACTGAATAAAACTCTCAGAAATGTATCAAATCAAAAACACAGACAACCTGACAACCCTGAGCTCTGCCTACAGTACTGGGAAACACTGAGAGTATACAGAAAAACACTCAGAACTAAAAAAGCATGTGAGGCATCAATTACAAATAATTGAAGAGTCCACTGACTCCAACCGTTTCTGGAAGAAATGGCACTCTTTCAGCAAACCACAAAAAGAAGAATTGGCTATTCAAAATGATGACATCTGGAAAAATCACCTTGAAAATCTGTATACTGCTGTTCCCTTGAATTCGGCCCAAAACAATCTCCTCAATAAATTACACATTTTAGAATCAGTCAGGATTTAGGGCCCATCATAGTACCGAGACAGCACTAGTTAAAATTACAAATGATCTTCTGATTGCTTCAGACCAAGGACTCATCTCTGTACTTGTTTTACTAGATCATCAAATTCTGCTACAGAGACTGGAACATTCAATTGGCCTTAAAGGTTCTGCACTAAGCTGGTTTAAATCGCACTTATCCGATCGCTTTCAGTTTGTTCACGTTCATAATGAATCATCTTCACGTACTAAAGTTTGTTTTGGAGTACCTCAAGGTTCAGTGCTCGGACCAATTCTATTCACGCTATATATGCTTCCCTTAGGTAACATCATTAGAAATCACTCCATAAATTTCCATTGCTATGCGAATGATACACAGTTGTATTTATCGATAAAACCAGAAGAAACTGATCAATTAACTAAACTTCAGAAATGCCTTAAAGATATAAAAACCTGGATGAGCACCAATTTCCTGATGTTAAACTCAGACAAAACTGAAGTTATTGTTCTTGGCCCCAAACAGCTCAGAAACTCTTTATCTGATGATATAGTTTCTCTGGATGGCATTGCTCTGGGCTCTAGCATCACCGTAAGAAACCTCGGCGTAATATTTGATCAAGATTTGTCTTTTAACTCCCATTTAAAACAAACGTCTCGGACTGCATTTTTTCATCTGCATAATATTGCGAAAATTAGGCCTATCCTGTCACTAAAAGATGCTGAAAAATTGGTCCATGTGTTTGTTACCTCGAGGCTGGATTACTGTAATTCTCTATTATCAGGTAGCTCTAATAAGTGCCTGAAAAATCTCCAGCTAATCCAGAATGCGGCGGCACGTGTACTGACAGGAACTAAGAAACAAGATCATATTTCTCCTGTTTTAGCTTCTCTGCACTGGCTCCCTGTTAAATCCAGAATTGAATTTAAAATCCTTTTTCTAACCTACAAAGCTCTAAATAATCAGGCTCCATCATATCTCAGAGAGCTCATAGTGCCCTATTATCCCACCAGAACACTGCACTCTGAGAATGCAGGGTTACTTGTGGTCCCTAAAGTCTCCAAAAGTAGAACAGGAGCCAGAGCCTTCAGCTATCCGGTTCCTCTTTTGTGGAATCAGCTTCCTGTTTCGGTCCGGGAGGCAGACACCGTCTCCACTTTCAAGACTAGACTTAAGACTTTCCTATTTGATAAAGCTTATAGTTAGGGCTGGTTCAGGCTTGTCTTGGACGAGCCCCTAGTTAGGCTGTCATAGGCCTAGTCTGCCGGGGGACCTCCTATAATACACCGAGCCCCTTCTCTCCTTCTCACTCTCTCTCTCCCTTGCTAGTATTCATGTCCTGTTAATGCATCTCTCTAACCCGGGCCTACTGCATGTTACTAACTCGGCTTGTTCTCCGGAGCCTTTGTGCTCCACTGTCTCGCAGGTTAACTCGTATCACAGCTGAGCCTGGATGGTGTGTCGTGGTTGTGCTGCTGCCATGGTCCTGCCTGATGCCTCCCACTGCTGCTGTTACTATTAGTCATACCTGGACTATTATACACATATCATTATTGTCACATACATATATAATCATATTATTAATATAATATCTGTTTCTCCCTATGTCTCATTGCGTCATATGGATTACTGTTAATTCATTATATTGATCTGTTCTGTACAACATCTATTGCTCGTCTGTCCGTCCTGGAAGAGGGATCCCTCCTTCAGTTGCTCTTCCTGAGGTTTCTACCATTTTTTTCTCCCCGTTAAAGGGGTTTTTTTGGGGAGTTTTTCCTTATCCGCTGTGAGGGTCCTAAGGACAGAGGGATGTTGTATGCTGTAAAGCCCTCTGAGGCAAATTGTGATTTGTGATATTGGGCTTTATAAATAAAATTGATTGATTGATTGATTGATTGATTAAAGACAACCAGAACCCCCTAGACTACCAAATTACTGAAGCAGAGCTACTGGCTAAAATCTAGGCACTGCAGCCAAGGAAAGCCAGCGGTCCTAATGGCATTTTAAATGAAATGCTAAAATTTGATGACCATAAATTTAACATTGCCACATTAAAATGATTTAACCTTATTCTGGGAGTCAGACATTTCCCTGACCTCTGGAGTGAAGGAATCATCACACCGATCTTTAAAAGTGGAAACAAATTCGACCCAAACAATTACCGAGGCATCTGTGTCAGCAGCAACCTGGGGAAGTTGTTTTGCAGCATCCTAAACAGCCGACTGCAAGACTTCCTAAGAGAACACGATGTCCTGAGCAAGAGCCAGATAGGATTCACACCCAAATATAGAACAACAGACCATGTCTACACCCTTCACACCCTCATTAAAAAACACGTCCACCAAAACAAGAAGAAAATCTTCTCTTGTTTTGTAGATCTCCAAAAAGCATTTGACTCAATTTGGCATGATGGTCTGTTCCCAAAATTATTTGAGAAGGGTGTAGGGGGGAAGGTCTATGACATCATGTACACACATATGAAATGTGCTGTTAAAATTAACAACATGGAAACAGATTTCTTCCCCCAGAGTAGAGGAGTGAAACAGGGCTGCAGTCTCAGTCCCACCCTCTTCAACATTTATATCGATGAACTGGCTGAATGACTAGAACTATCTGACATCCCAGGTCTCACTCAGTCTGACACACAGATTAAATGCCTACTTTTTGCAGATGATCTCATATTGCTGGCTCCATCAAAGGAAACACTACAACAGCAACTGGATCATCTGCAAACCTTCTGTCAGACCTGGGCCCTGACAGTTAATCTGGACAAAAGCAAAATTATGATAATCCAGAAACGACCCAGGGGTCAGGGAAACCAAACCAGGTTTTTCCTGGGCTCTCATGAGTTGGAACACACATCACGTCCACAGGAAACTTTAACCTGGCTGTTGATGATCTCAGGGAGAAGGGAAGAAGGGCTTTCTATGCTATAAAGAAATCTTCAAACATTAATATACCCATTAGAATCTGGCTCAAAATATTCAAATCTATAATTGAACCAATTATTCTGTATGGTATGGGGTCCTCTTGCAAATCAAGATTTTGAAAAATGGGACAAACACCCCATCGAAATCCTGCACACAGAGATTAGCAAGAGCATCCTCAGAGTGCACAGGAACACCACCGACAACGGATGCCGAGCTGAGCTAGACCAATTCCCCTTTTAATTAGAATTCAAAAAAGAGCCATCAAATTTTATAAACACCTTAAAAGAAGTGACCCCAACTCCTACCACTACGAAGCTCTGCAATGCCAAGAGGAGAACATGGAGAAGAGCCCCCTCAGCCAGCTAATCCTGAGGCTCAGCTCCTCTAACAGCACAAGACCTCAGAACAGCCACCACACAATCTGGACCCACCAAATTATAGAAAAACAAAAAGAACATTACATTAACTATTGGACATCTACCACAAAAACGCAGAGCAAACTTTTGTTTTTGTTTTGTACTGTTATTTGGCTCTAAACAAACAGTACACGGTGGCAGATTATCTGAGCAACGTGACTAATGAGAAACTGAGAAAGACTTTGACCATGTACAGACTCAGAGACCACAGCTAGGCCATAGAGACGGGCAGACACAGGCAGACCTGGCTGCCCAGAGAGGACAGGTTGTGTCAGCTCTGTCCACACAGACAAGTGGAGACAGAGACAAACTTCCTGATGCACTGCAGAAAATATGAACACGTCAGAGCCGAGTTCCTCTCAAAAATAAAACATAAAGTCATTGACTTTGATTCTCTGCCTAATGAAAATAAAATGCAATTTATTTTATTTTTCAGTTTTATTGATGTTGTTGTTGTTGATGATGATGTGTATTATATGTTTAAATTATCTGTTATATATTTTTTTAATACTTTTCTGACTTATTTTTATTATTGTGCCTTATTTGTAAATTTGTAATGGCTTTGGCAATATTGTTAATCTACAGTCATGCCAAAAAATCTTATTAAATTGAAATTGAAATGAGAGAGAGAAAGAGATCAGAGAGAGAGAGAGAGAGATGCTCATTTTTTTGGTCTATTCTGCTTTGTGACTGAGGCTGTAGTTTGGACTGTTGACCAGTAGGGGGAGACAGATGCTAAGTCTTGGCAGCTGGGAGAGAGTCAGCACTGTACTCCTGTAGGTCCAGCTCATAAGAGCTTTATGAACGATAGAAATCAGGTAAAACAAACTTGATTAACCAGCTGTATATGCCGCGACAGACAAAGAGACCTGCCATTTTTCCTCTTCATTTTATTTCCTTACGCGTCAAATCTTTTTTACTTTTTGTTGTTTTCATTTCAGATATTATTACCTTGCTTCATTGCTTCATTTTTCAACCTCTGCTATTATTTTTATTGCTTTATTATCATTTGCTTTATAATTACAGTCATCTCCTAATAATAATAAGGACAACAATATGCCATGTCTAACAGAACCAGGCTGCTGTCAGACTCTGCGAGAATCTGCAGACTATGGCGAGTTCTGACAGGAGCAGCGACGCCCTCTGGTGGCCATCCCCTGTGTATGTAAATGAGAGTCAAACTTCTGGGAGTCTTTTGCCATAGTTGGCCTTTTACCTAATAAACCACAACCCTGATTTGGCCCCTAAACCTAACCACACCCTGATTTGGCCCCTAAACCTAACAACACCCTGATTTGGCCCCTAAATCTCACCACACCCTGATTTGGCCCCTAAACCTAACCACACCCTGGGTCTGGCCCCTAAACCTAACCACAACCTTCATCTGGCCCCTAAGCCTGGCCACAACATTTAGGATGGGATGGCATTTTTTTGTGTGTGGGGGATGATTTTCTATTCCTCTTGGTCTCGTTTTCTGGATGACACTCCATTCCTTGTCACATCCTAATCTAATCTGGTCGCTCAAGCCCAATTTTAATCTATTTCGACCCCAATTTCATCACAACTTTGATCTCGCCTCTAAAATCTAACCAAAACCTTGGGGAGGGATGATGGACTGTGCGTTTCTATCTCGTTGTCTGGGCGATTCTAAAGGTGCCAGGCAGTTTGCTTTGTTTTCTTTAAGTGATTAGTTGGAAAACAGCATTAAGTGAGTTTTCAGCTGTTTTCAACGAGAGAAGCATTTTAAAGCATGTTTAGCTGGGGCTCTCCAGAAGAATGCCTTGAAGAATTTCATAGCCAGAAATATCAGAATCAGAATCAGAATCAGAAATACTTCATTGATCCCCAAGGGGAAATTGTTTTCGTTACAGGTGCTCCTTACAAGTGTAAAAAGAAGAAGATATAGTGCAAACAAGTGTACAAAAAAGATATAGTGCAAAAAGAAGTAAAAATATAAGAAATATAAGAAGATAATTTACAAAATATATATGTAGAGACCACACAACATAATTTACAATATATACAGGAACCTTATATACAGACTGAACAATACAGTCAGTTATTGCACGGATTATTTAGGAATAAATATGTAATAATTTATTATGAGTTGGTGACAGTGGTGAAACAGTCCAAGGGCAACTCAGAGGGAGGAGTTGAACAGTTTGATGGCCACAGGCAGGAATGATTTCCTGTGGCGCTCAGTGGTGCATTTTGGTGGTATGAGTCTCCCACTGAAAGTACTCTTGTGCCCAACCAGCACATGGTGGAGTGGGTGTGAGACATTGTCCAAGATAGTTCGCAGTTTAGACAGCATCCTCCTCTCTGACACCACCACCAGAGAGTCACACACCATTCCCACAATGTCACTGGCCTTGCGGATCAGTTTGTTAAGTCTGTTGGCGTCCGCCACCCTCAGCCTGCTGCCCCAGCACACAACAGCATAGAGAATAGCACTGGCCACCACAGACTCATAAAAAATCCTTAGCATAGTCCGGCAGATGTTGAAGGACCTCAGTCGCCTCAGGAAATAGAGGCGCCTCTGGCCCTTCCTACAGAGAGCATCAGTGTTCTTGGCCCAGTCCAGTTTATTGTCAGTGTGGACCCCCAGGTATTTATAGTCCTCCACAATGTCCACACTGACCCCCTGGATGGAAATCGGGGTCACCGGTGTCTTGGTCCTCTTCAGATCCACAACCAGTTCCTTTGTCTTTGCCACGTTGAGCTGCAGATGGTTCTGCTCACACCATGTGACAAAGTTATCCACAGCAGCCCTGTACTCATCCTCATCAACCTTGCTGATACATCCAACTATGGCAGAGTCATCAGAAAACTTCTGAAGATGGCAGGTCTCAGTGCAATAGCTGAAGTCCGTGGTGTAGAGGGTGAAGAGGAAGGGAGAGAGGACAGTCCCCTGCGGGGCCCCGGTATTGCTGACCACACTGTCTGACACACAGTGTTGCAAGCGCATGTACTGTGGTCTGCCAGTCAAGTAGTCCACAATCCAGGACACCAGAGAGGCATCCACCTGCATAGCTGTCAGCTTGTCACCCAGTAGAGCTGGACGGATGGTGTTGAACGCACTGGAGAAGTCAAAAAACATGACTCTCACAGTGCTCGCCGGCTTGTCCAGTTGGGCGTAGACGCGGTTGAGCAGGTAGATGATGGCGTCCTCCACTCCAAGTCGGGGCTGGTAGGCGAACTGGAGGGGGTTCAAGAGTGGCTGGACCATGGGCCAGAGCTGCTCCAGGACAAGTCTCTCCAGGGTCTTCATGATGTGGGAGGTCAAAGCCACGGGTCTGTAGTCCTTGGACGCGGCGTCTTTGGCACAGGAACAAGGCAGGATGTCTTCCACAGCATGGGGACCCTCCGGAGACTCAGGCTCATGTTGAAGACATGCTGAAGTACTCCACATAGCTGGGGGGCACAGGCTTTGAGCACCCTGGGGCTGACACCATCAGGGCCTGCAGCCTTACTTGAGTGGAGTCTCATCAGCTGTCTCCTCACATGATCGGTGGTGAAGCACATTGTGGAGGTGTCAGGCGGAGGAGGGGTGTAGTCTTCATGATGACGAGTGTGGTCAGTCTGGCTACTGGGGGAGGAGGTGTGAAGGGGGCTCACACTGGAGGGTAGGGGGGTGTAAGCAGGAGGGGTGGGGGAAGGTGGAGTGGCTGTTGATTGCACAAGACAGACAGCAGAAGAATCAGTGGGGGGGTGGGCGGGACCAGCAGTGTCAAATCTGTTAAAAAACAGATTCAGTTCATTGGCCATGTCCACGCTGCCTATTGTTGTTGGTCCTGAAGCCAGTGATAGTCCTCATGCCACTCCAGACCTCCCTCATATTGTTCTGCTGGAGTTTCCACTCCAGCTTTCTCCTGTACCTCTCCTTAGCCTCCCTGATCTTCACCTTCAGTTCCCCCTGTATAGTTCTCACCTCCTCCCTGTCACCAGCTCTGAAGGCCCTCTTCTTGGCGTTGAGGATGGCTTTGATGTCCTTTGTTACCCATGGTTTGTTATTTGGGTAACAATGGACGGTCCTGGCTGGGACAGTGGTGTCCACACAGAAGGTGATGTAGTCCGTGATGCACTCTGTGAGCCCGTCAATGTCCTCCCTGTGTGACTCACAGAGTGCCTGCCAGTCTGTCACCTCAAAACAGCCCTGCAGTGTCTCATAAGCTTCCTCTGACCATCTCCTCACTGTCCTCACGGTCGCAGTCTGGCTCCTTACTAGAGGCACATAGCAGGGGTTGAGATAGCTAGCCAGCCTGACATCCCGAGTACATCGAGTAGTTACACCGGCAGCGGCAGCTCGGATGAGTGGATGTACCAGGTTTTGGATCCGGCATTGTTTCGTGAAATAAACAAAAATGCTCGCGCTGTGCTAATCAATCGTGGACCTGCTGCATTTCATAATAGAATGAGCAAATACCCGGCCTCAACTCGTGATGGTGGACTGGGCAGTAAAGTGCGCTCCCTCACTAATGATCTGATCTACTGCCGTCTACCAAATGGGGAAAGGGTTTCCCGTGACTGGATGACACATTCACCATCTACAGGTAACATTTACTGTTTTGCCTGCATGCTCTTTTCAACAAAGAAACATCAGTTTGTTAGTGGCTTCTCTGACTGGAAGCACCCTGAACGTGTGCGGGAGCATGAGAAAAGCACATAGCACTGTAGCTGTATGTTAGCATTGCTTCGGTGGTCATCTGTCAGCGGGAGCGGGACTGTGAACGCTCAACTAGTGCAGCAACTGGAGGGTGAGAAGCGCTACTGGCACGAGGTGTTGAAACGCCCAAACATAGAACAACAGACCATATCTACACCCTTCACACCCTCATTAATAAACACGTCCACCAAAACAAGAAGAAAATCTTCTCTTGTTTTGTAGATCTCCAAAAAGCATTTGACTCAATTTGGCATGATGGACTGTTCCCAAAATTAATTGAGAAGGGTGTAGGGGGGAAGGTCTATGACATCATTAAAACTATGTACACACATATGAAATGTGCTGTTAAAATTAACCACATGGAAACAGATTTCTTCCCTCAGAACAGAGGAGTGAAACAGGGCTGCAGTCTCAGTCCCACCCTCTTCAACATCTATATCGATGAATTGGCTGAATCACTAGAACTATCTGACATCCCTGGTCTCACTCTGTCTGACACACAGATTAAATGCTTACTTTTTGCAGATGATCTCATATTGCTGGCTCCATCAAAGGAAGCACTACAACAGCAACTGGATCATATGCAAACCTTCTGTCAGACCTGGGCCCTGACAGTTAATCTGAACAAAACCAAAATTATGATATTCCAGAAACGACCCAGGGGTCAGGGAAACCAAACCAGGTTTGTCCTGGGCTCTCATGAGTTGGAACACACACACGACTACACATACTTAGGACTACACATCACGTCCACAGGAAACTTTAACCTGGCTGTTGATGATCTCAGAGAGAAGGGAAGAAGAGCTTTCTATGCTATAAAGAAATCTTCAAACATTAATATACCCATTAGAATCTGGCTCAAAATATTCAAATCTATAATTGAACCAATCATTCTGTATGGTAGTGAGGTGTGGGGTCCTCTTGCAAATCAAGATTTTGAAAAATGGGACAAACACCCCATTGAAATCTTGCACACAGAGATTTGCAAGAGCATCCTCAGAGTGCATAGGAACACCCCCAACAACGGATGCCGAGCTGAGCTAGGCCAATTCCCCCTCTTAATTAGAATTCAAAAAAGAGCAATCAAATTTTATAAACACCTTAAAACAAGTGACCCCAACTCCTACCACTACAAAGCTCTGCAATGCCAAGAGGAGAACATGGAGAAGAGCCCCCTCAGCCAGCTGATCCTGAGGCTCAGCTCCTCTAACAGCACAAGACCTCAGGACAGCCCTTTCACAATCTGGACCCACCAAATTATAGAAAAACAAAAAGAACATTACATTAACTATTGGACATCTACCACAAAAACGCAAAGCAAACTTCAGTGTTATTTGGCTCTAAACAGACAGTACACAGTGGCAGAATATCTGAGCACCGTGACTGATGAGAAACTGAGAAAGACTTTGACCATGTACAGACTCAGTGACCACAGCTTGGCCATAGAGACGGGCAGACACAGGCAGACCTGGCTGCCCAGAGAGGACAGGTTGTGTCAGCTCTGTCCACACAGACAAGTGGAGACAGAGACACACTTCCTGATGCACTGCAGCAAATATGAACACGTCAGAGCTGAGTTCATCTCAAAAATAAAACATAAAGTCACTGACTTTGATTCTCTGCCTGATCAAACTAAAATGCAACACATCCTTGGAGAGAACAGAGCCAGCAGCTTAGCAGCAGCAAAATATGTCAGATTATGTCACAGCCTGAGGGACAACCATCACAACACCTGACACACCTGTATATATTTACAGTCCATGTAACACACAATCTGCTTTTTTTTTTCTTTATTCTTGTTATTTTGTTCTTTTCCTCAATTCATGTGCCGCACAAAAACATACTGCGACACATGAATATAAAATATACTAGATATTTATTTTTCAATTTAATTGATGTTGTTGTTGTTGTTGATGTATAAATTATCTATTATATATATATATTTTTTTTTTCTTTTCTTTTCTTTCCATACCTTTATTATTATACCTTATTTCTAAATTTGTATTGGCTTTGGCAACACTGTTCATCTACAGTCATGCCAATTAAGCTTATTTAATTGAAACTGAATTGAATTGAGAGACAAAAGGCAGTAAAGAAGGAGAAAGAAAGACAGAAGAAGGAGGAGAAAGAGATCATGACTGTGCTAAGGAAGGCTGCTCCACAAACCCCCGGAGTTACTTCATATGCTACAGCCCGATGCAAACATACAGGTCACACAGACGTGCACACACCCTGCTAACAAAAAGGAGAGCAGTCTAAGAAATGGGACCAAATAGAGGAAAGTAATTGAGGGAGATGAAACATTTTAAATTTGACAAAACTAATTAAAATCTACATATCTAAAAAAAACAAACAAAGAAAAACACTGGTGACCACCTGAGGATGGTCTGTGACCACTTGATAGCACCCTGCATGTTGGCTTTGATTCAGTTAAGTGGTGAAATGGCATTGTGCAATGTCCTAACCTAACAGGAAATAAATTCAATACAGGCAAGTATGGAAGACTGGTTCGCCTATGACGGGTAAGATCCCCCTGCAGACTCGGGACAACCTAAGGCAGGCACAGCCACGAGTACTTGGCCTTGTTGCCACTGTGTGCAGGACAGTATGCAACACTGGGTCTCATGTTCTTACACAAGAACAGATGACTTGACTCGAGTCTGTTTTGACCACACTGAGCCAGTATGCTGCCTTTTAAGTTTTTAAGGTGCTTCAGGTGATTGCCAGAGCATCGTTAGGTGGTCGCTAATACCTCATCACAAAGAGGTCATTTATATGGGGAATATTTAATTATCATACTCACTGCTCTCTCAAAAAAAAAAAAAAAAAAAAAAAAAAAACATGTCTATGTGTATGTGGTGTATGTGCCCAAGCTGACAGAGTTAAAGCCCCTTGTTGGCCAAATCCCAGAGAAAGTAAACATGGCCCTCTGCAACTTCATGTCCTCAGCCTCCTCTAGCATCCAACAATATATGTCTCCACTGCATCACTGACTTCACCCATGGCAAATGTTGATCAGCAACTGTTGTCATGGCTTTGGCAGTATTGTTCTTTTCAGTTTTATTGATATATATTATATGTTTAAATTATCTGTTATATATATATATATATATATATATATATATATATATATATATATATATATATATATATATTTTTTTTTTTTTTTTTTTTTTTTTTTTTTTTCTTTCTTTCTATACTTACATTTATTATTGTGCATTATTTGTAAATTTGTAATGTTGTTAATCAATTGAAATTGAAATTGAGAGAGAGCTGAGGAGGAGAGAGACAGAGCTGAGGAGAGAGACAGACCTGAGGAGGAGACACAACTGAGGAGAGAGACAGCTGAGGAGGAGAGAGAGAGAGAGCTGAGGAGGAGAGAGAGAGCTGAGGAGGAGAGAGAGAGCTGAGGAGGAGAGAGACAGAGCTGAGAAGGAGAGACAGAGCTGAGGAGGAGACACAACTGAGGAGAGAGACAGCTGAGGAGGAGAGAGAGAAAGAGAGCTGAGGAGGAGAGAGACAGAGCTGAGGAGAGAGACAGAGCTGAGAAGGAGAGACAGCTGATGGAGGTGTGTGTGTCTGTGTGGACAAAGTGTATTGCCTTTATATTCTATAAACATCAGATTTAGACTTTTAGTAAAGCTGACCAATGTCATTTGCATGTTTTTTTTATTCCCAGAAAGTGAGAGAGCTGAGGAGGAGACACAACTGAGGAGAGAGACAGCTGAGGAGGAGAGAGAGAGAGAGCTGAGGAGGAGAGAGACAGAGCTGAGGAGGAGAGATACAGAGCTGAGGAGAGAGACAGAGCTGAGGAGGAGAGAGACAGAGCTGAGAAGGAGAGAGACAGAGCTGAGAAGGAGAGACAGCTGATGGAGGTGTGTGTGTCTGTGTGGACAAAGTGTATTTCCTTTATATTCCATAAACATCAGATTTAGACTTTTAGTGAAGCTGACCAATGTCATTTGCATGTTTTTTTTATTCCCAGAAAGTGAGAGAGCTGAGGAGAGAGAGAGCTGAGAAGGAGAGACAGAGGTGAGGAGAGAGAGGGCTGAGGAGGAGAGAGACAGAGCTGAGAAGGAGAGACAGAGCTGAGGAGGAGAGAGACAGAGCTGAGAAGGAGAGACAGAGCTGAGGAGGAGAGAGACAACTGAGGAGGAAAGAGAGAGAGCTGAGGAGGTGAGACAGAACTGATAGAGGTCTCTGTGTGTGCGTGTTTGTATTTGGGGGGCCCTCCAAGAATTTGTGCCCAGGGGCCCCTGTCCTCTTGATCCAGGCCTGATGGGAAGCACCCGTTTTATAAAAAATAAATAAATGTGCTTCATATACCCTTTTGTGTTTTCATTTAGGCTGTATTATAACGTAGGAATGTTCACAGCATTTCAATGTCAACAAAGGTAGGCTTATCAGATTCTGATCACCTAATTGTAGTTAGTAAGCGGTTAACAAGTTGTTTTTAGATATCTTGTACACCTGTAAAATGTAAGGGATACTGGAGCTTGGTTGGGGTGGTGGGACGGCTCGCAGCGAGC
This sequence comes from Cephalopholis sonnerati, assembly GCA_019142605.1. NCBI lineage: Eukaryota > Metazoa > Chordata > Actinopteri > Perciformes > Serranidae > Cephalopholis > Cephalopholis sonnerati. The sequence goes on along the minus strand of JAGQAX010000007.1, from coordinate 24,867 downwards.
GCCGGAAAATTTCCCTTATTTTCAAATCCAAAACTTGACAGGTATGATTATACCTTCATGACAGGGGCGTCACTAGGTTTTAAGGACAGGGGGGGCTTAGCCCCCAGGAGATGCACAGGATGTGAGCGAACGTAGCGCATGAGCACAAAACTTCACAAACAGCTAACAAAGACTGAGAAATTATTCATTATTATCATTATTATTATTATTATTATTATTATTTCAGTCTGTTTTTTAATACAGTACAACAACAAACATAGAGGCTAATGCCATGACTTTCGCTCACAACACAATAATTGTTTGTTCCCAAATATTTTGAAGTCGCACAGATTACATTTTGGGCACATATGTGACTAAAATGGTTGTAATTTCAAACCCTGAAAAATATTACTTAATCACTTGAATTAAAGTAATATCTGGGTCAGGATAATTTGGCTTATATTTATTCATATATATATATATATATGCATACATACATACATATATATATGTATATATATATATATACACACACACACACATATATATGTATACATATACATTTTGGCTTTCTTCACTTTCTAATCATTACTCTCCCACTCACCTTTCCAGTAGAGGTCTCTCCCCTCTCACTCTCTGTGCTCCTCTGCCCTGACTCCTACAGGTCAATAGGGGTGGTGGAGTGATTATTATTAGTGTATTATTATTATTATTTATATTATTATCCACTGATGATAATCATATGTGAATGAGCTCAGCTCCTGTTCTCATCCATGCATAAAGTGAGAAACACAGCTGATGCTCCAGAAGGAAGTCACCTCAAAGATAGTATATGGTAAAAAGAGTGCACACTTAACTCTATAAACAACCAGGACCTTCACGATGCATTTCAGACTAACTAGCTAGCTAAGTAGCAGCATTATTTTGGAGCTGGAATGTAACTTTTGACCGCAAAACAACAAAGGTAAGACGTGCTCAGAGATTGTCTATGCAAGCCAGGTTTTTATTTGTCAAACACGGAGCATTTGGTTTATTAATTACATGGGACTTTCTGCTGTTAGCTGGGGGCTGGAGCTAACTAATTTTTACTACCAGCAGTGATATATACTTACTTTCTTGAAAAAGTTTCTTATGTCCATTTTTCCTCCATCCGTTCACGTTCCTCCCCTAATGCTGTTCTGTGGCTCTGTGTGCTTCAAAGATACACACACGCTGCAGGTACCGACTGCAAGCAAGGTCACAGAGAAAACGTGGACTCGATTTTCAGTGATGTGGGCATTCTCTATATGAACAAACGGAATGGACTGGATAACGACGCACTGAAGGGGCTCTCTCTACCTTACGCTATGAAATGAGGGGAAACTGACAGATTTATGATCATATTTAAGTGAATAATGACAGGTAATATGATTATTTATTTAAACCCATATTCTAGCCACTTTATATTGAATCTATCGACATTTTTTTGTAAAAAAAAAAAAATAAAAAAAAAAATATATATATATATATATATACATATATATATATGTATATATATATATATATATACATATATATATATATATATATGTATATATATATATATACATATATATATATATATATATGTATATATATATATATATATATATTTTTTTTTTTTTTTTAAATAAAACAACACCAAATTATTTAGGGGGGCTTAAGGCGCCACTGCTTCATGATGATCCCAGGCCACACAACACAAACTGCTTCCAGATAAATTATATTTCATTCATAAAATTAATATAGACCCACATAGCTACATGTAATTTATTGTGTTATGTGAAAAGGTGTTTTTTTAAAGTATTAAAAAAAACATGAATCGGTGCGTGCATCTACGTGAATTGGTTTACTTTATTTAATTAATTTCAACCATAGACTAGTTTGTGTTTGCAACACAAGTGCAAGTTCACACAGGCCTGTTAGGCTTTGGTAAACAATACGTCCTAACTGTGGAATTTTTAATGCTATACATGGGTCAATGCTAACTTAAATAACTTGTAATATACACTGACATGGCATTTTGTAAGATATATGTGATATAGCTTTTTGAATAATTTGTAGTGTGTTATGCTTAGTTAATAGGATGTTAATAAATTGTGCATTATGGTTTATTTTAAATGGGTAATTGCTGCATGTTAAGTGTGATCTAACTTACATATTGTATCTTAATTGTAAATTCAGGGTCACTTCTGAAATATTTTGGCACACCCACTGGTCAAAATGAGGAGCCATCTACCTCTGCAGTCACACAGGCCCAGGCCTCTTCAGAGATGGTCCTGGAGTTTTATGATGAGCCATCTACCTCCTCAGCCACATGTTCTGTGCAGGACTCATCAGGTGTGTGTGTGTGCATGTGTGTGTGTGTGTGTGTGTGCGCGCATGCGTGGGGGGGGGGGTATGTGTGCATTCTTGCATAAATTTTTACTTTTGTAAACACTACACTGTAACTACAAGTTGACTTTACTTTACTAAAAAGTATGCAAACTTGCTGCCTCACAAGAACTAATTTATGTTAACTTAGATGAATTACATTGGAGTTACTCAATTATTGTGAGTGTGAATAATCGGATTATAGTAACTTGTTTATTTTGAGTTTGCAGTACTCAAATTATCTTAAATAGTTGGATTATAGTAACTTGCTTATTTTGAGTTTGCAGTACTCAAATTATCTTAAACAATTTGATTAGAGTAACTTGTTTATTTTGAGTATGGAGTACTCAAATTAACTTGAATGAATTAGATTACAGTAACTTATTTATTGTGAGCTTCCAGTACTCAAGTGATAGCTTAATTCGCTTTAGTGTTGCTCATCCATCATATTCAGGTCAACTTAATGTAATCTAACTTTGTGAGAGCCACACTTGGCCACTGTACTCAGGTTCAACTCAAGGAGCAAGGGAAGGATTAGTGTAAAAAGTAAACACATGGGCCTGGTTTTGGTGTTGGCGAGGCTAGTTCAGCTAGTTGGCTGAGGTCATGAAAATAAAGCGTTTTGCTTGTCAAAACAATATACATTCAAGAGTGAAACATTTGCATCACAAAACCACTGTCCACGAAAAAGTCTGACCTCACAATTGCTTGGCACTATTCTCTCCCTTAGAATGGGCAGAGAGAGAGAGTGAGAGAGGGAGAGAGTTTGAGAGAGAGAGAGAGAGCGAGAGAGAGAGAGAGAGAGAGAGAGAGAGAGAGAAGTGGTCCAAGCTGAAGTTGGACCCACAACTGTCTCTCACGGCTACAGCTGTGGGTCCAACTTCAGCTTGGACCACTTCTCTGTCCTTCCTCTCTCTCTCTGCCCGTTCCAACTCCATCTGATGAAGTTCGGCATCTGTTTATTCAGGTTCATAAAGGTATCCCTGGCTCTGTGCTAAAAGTTTCTTGACCTAAAAGAATTACAACAGCACATGTTAATTTCATTAAAAAAAAACACAATGAACGGAGAACACTTAATGGATTAAGTCAGTGGAATTAAAATTTATTTTAAAATGCTCAACAATGCATTTAACAGGAGACAATGGCTCTTGACAGGCTGAAGAGTGTTTTGTTAATGCTCAGTATAAAAGTGAGCAATCAATAGTTTGATTACAAACCTACTTAACATTCTTTTATGAATTTTTATTCATCAAACTATTCAATCCAGGTGTGCCTTGCTGCAACAGCCAACAGATGTCAACATACGAGGCAGACCGAGTATAATCATTTGGTCCAGTAATGTAAGACAGAAAACGACAACTTCTCAGCCGAACAAGTCAGTTTTGAGTCTCCACTACATTTTTTGAATAAACATTAGCTCAAACAATTGAACTAAAAAATAGTTACTGACCTGGGAACATGTTCCAGTTTTAGACAAGAAAAAATATCAAAGGAATAGCCTCTCAACAAAAATGCACAACATATAAAAAAAATTATGTTCCTGAAATAATTGCAAGAGAGAATATTATTATTAAGAAGTAAACCCTTTCAGAGAATCTTTCTGAACTAATCATTTTTAGTTCTGTAGCTTAGGGTTATATTGGGTGCCTATACTTTTTGAAGAGCAAAGTAACAACCTGAAACATAATGACAAATGCACATTATCAACAAATATTTCCTGTTCTTCCTCTCTTCAAAATAAGAGTCCTGGATGTGTTGGCATTACTTGTACAAAAGCACATACATTTAAAAAGCACATACATATATTTAAAAAAAAGGTTACAATTCTTTCTTGGTATGAGACACAGAAAACTATTGATATTGCTAAAACAATAATATTGGTGTGTCAACACTATGTAGGCATTATCTTGCAGGAGTGAGTGAAGTGAGATGCCTGTGCAGTGTGGACATACTAATATTGCTGATATTTCCGTGTCTCCTATTGAGAATGAAATATAATCTTTTTGTTAAGTTGCTCACACCAAATGGGTTTGGGTAAATTTAAGTCAATTTTCTTTTATACAGGTAATGCTGGGACATCTGGGACTCTATTTTGAAGAGGGGAAAAGGTTTTTGCACTGTATCAACTTGCCTACCCCAGTAGCTTGTTTTTCAAACTAAGCAGTTTTGGAGGGAGTGTTTTGCTTCCCAATCCAAGCATGACTGCTTGAATGAATCTGAGTGTGTTCGCCATGCATTTTGGGTAATCTAAGTGAAGAGCATACAGTACATAAGACCAAACATGAGGCAGACTGCCTGGGGAAAGTCTCTAACATTGTCCATGACGGTACTTCCCTCAAGTATGATGGCAGTGGAGATGGGCTGGAAGTGCACTGCATTTAGACCCTGCTGCTGAGCATCTTCGTTGACCACGGTCAGCACCCCAACTGTCACTGAGGCCAGTACTTCTTCCTTCACTGTATCCTGCAAAAGAAGCACACACAACTACCTATTGAATCTGGTCTTCTTTTGGGAAATTCTGTAGACTGGAAGTGTGAGATTGGGGAATTCACATCCTTAATTTAATTACATTATGTACTAATTTAGGGATTCTGATCATTTATGAGTGAGATTAGAATCCACCTGATTCTGATCAACTGAAAATAACTGTATTTTAAATATTTGACAACACTATCAAACGTATCAAATTTGATTTGTCAATAACTTGAGATCAATATGTTTCTTTCTTCTTTCAATATGTTACTTACAAAGCAAGTCTTGTAGACCTCACTGGAGTCATCACCAAGCACAATAGGAAGGCCTCTGAGGACAACAGACCGAAGTGCCGTCACATTTGGCGACTAAAAATACAGAGAGAGAATAGATACAAGTTAAGAACTTTGTAGCATTTTGAGGGGTCGGGTGGGGGGGTATGTGTTGATATACTGTTCTCTATTTTCTCTAATAGTGCAGCCTCATAATAGAGACAGGGCTTTAAGTTTTATTAGTATAATTGGTAACATTTAAATACCTAATTTTACACATCCCACTTTCCCTGTAAACATTTTCTTTGTTTTTATACAAACTCAACATTTCAATTAAATTTAACCCTTCTGTTTTCGACTTACGCGACCAAGATGGCAGCTTAGGGAGAGAGCTCCAACGGGCATGCACAATTAAACTCAAATCCCCGACACAACAAGCTGCTTTCCCAGATGACAAACTGAGTGCTGATATGCCGAAGCCTTCCACAATGAAGCCTTGTGACATTTTCACTCGCCAACGCAGGACCGACTCTAAAGTTAACTCGCCTGACCCACCAAGTAGCAGCGAAGCTAACGCCATGGCTTGCCTAGCCGAAGTTCTGAGTGAGTTGAAATCACTCCGTGCAGACTTTGGTACAAAACTAGACAATATTGACACACGTCTGGTCGACATGGCAAGCGCACTCACCACATTGGAGTGTAAAGTGTCGGAGATTAAACGAGACGTGACTTCCAACACAACACGAGTTGACGAAGCTGAGCGGCGCATACACGAAGCTGAACAGTCATTTGAAAAAGCACAAACTGCTCTAGAAGGAGCCAGGGTGAGGGAGTGACATGCAGCAAAGGGCCACAGGCTGGACTCAAACCCTGGCCGCTGCGGCAATGGCCCTCGTACATGGGGCGCCTGCTCTACCACTAAGCCACTGACACCCTGTCAAAATATTTCAATTTTAAATGTGTTCATTGAACCATTTATGTTAAGAAGAAGGATAATTTCACTTAATCTTACCAAAACATTTATGTTTACGGGAACAGTGAATATTCTTTAAAGATAACCACGAAGGATTCTGTCTTTGTATTGGGGAAAATATATTATAACAGACCTTTAAGAGCATACCCGGGGGGCTAATTAATTTTTATTTTTTATTTTTTATTTTTTCTGTCCTTTTTGGTCGGGTTAAAGTGACCAGCTGCTCCTCAATTCCGTGGATCAGCGCTGCCTCCAATTTACACTATAGGGGAGGGTATGCACTTTAGTTTAGGAAAGGCTAGGAATGAGTGCAAATGTTCAATGCAGGGTGGGTGTGTTTATGTATGTAGGGACCCCTGTTGGGGAATTGTTAGAGTAGTTTGCAAATGTTCGAGGCATTGTGTATGTCTGTTTGTTCACTTGTCTAGGTGTCGTGTGAGTGCATACATAGCTTTGCATTCTATTAAGGTCCATATCTCCTACTTTTCTTTCCCCCAGTTTAATAATTTGAAATGACCAATTATGGAAAATGTCAAGCAAAAAAATAATGTAGATGTTCATGTCACAAGCTGGAATGTGCGGGGATTAAGAAAATTGACCAAACTGAAAAAAGTACTAAACAGGATAAAGCATCTCAAATCAAAAGTTGCCTTTTTACAGGAAACTCATTTGACCCCTTCAGACACACATTATTTGACTAAAAGATGGCCAGGCCAGGTTCTCCATGCCTCTTATAACACCCATGCATGTGGTGTAGTTATTCTAATACATAAAACCATACCATTTAAAACTACAAGAAGTATTCAAGACCCACTGGGCAGATTCATTATCGTACAAGGCAACTTATTATCACTAAAACTAAATCTTATAAACATCTATGGCCCGAATGAAGACAATCCAGCATTTTTTAAAAACTTATATCTTACACTCTCCTCCCTGGATGGGCCCTGTATAATTGGGGGTGATTTCAACTGTGCCCTGAACCCGGAAATGGATAGATCCACCCAAACAAATCCATCTCATATACAAACTCGGAAAACATTATTGAGCTATATAAAGGACCTTGATTTGATTGAAATTTGGAGAGCACAGAATCCAAACAAAAAAGAATATTCATGCTACTCCAGCACATATAAAAGCCACTCACGCATTGACTACTTTTTGATCTCTGTGGAACTGTTGTCTAACATCAAGAAATGTTGGTACAACAGTATAGTCATTAGTGACCATGCTGCAGTGTCCATGGAAATATACTTAGGCAACCTCGGACACCGCCCAAGATGGAGATTTCAAACCTATCTGCTGCAAGATGAATCATTTGTCAAACATTTGGAAAAGTGCATTGCTAATTATTTTGAATTAAACACAACTGAAACCACAGCAAGCATCAGATGGGAGGCCTTTAAAGCCTATATAAGAGGTGAAATTATTAGCTATACAAGCTCAAAAACAAAACAACAAAATCGAGAATTACAAGCATTAGAAAATCAAATGAAGAAAATTGAAATGGAAATTTCTAACAACTGCCCTGAGAAATTACACCAACTCTCTATTTTAAGAGCTCAATATGACAAACTGACCACTGATAAGGTTGCAAAAAGCTTAATGTGGACTAAACAAGCATACTACGACCAGGGGGAAAAGGCTGGAAAACTTTTGGCATGGAGGATTAAAAAAATGCAGGCTGAAAGGACAATCACTAACATGAAATCACCTTCTGGTAACTTAATTACAGATCCATCAGAAATAAACAACATCTTTAGAAACTTCTATGAAAAATTATATAACTCGGACGGGACAGCAGATAAAGACACTCAAAACAGATTTCTCGATCAGCTAAAATTCCAGACCCTATCAGACGAGGATAAAATATCACTTAGCAGGCCGTTAACCATAGAAGAAATCAGTGAAGCTATAGGAGACATCAGTAGCGGCAAGGCCCCCGGACCAGATGGTCTACGTATTGAATTTTATAGAGCCTTCAAAGGACAAATTTTAAAGCCACTCCTCGACATGTATGAAGAATCACTTATTAGTGGAACACTTCCAGATTCACTAAGGCTAGCCTGAATAACTCTAATACTAAAACCAAATAAATCCCCAACTGAATGTTCATCATACAGACCGATCAGTTTGATGGGATGTGATACAAAGATCCTCTGTAAGGTACTTTCTAGAAGATTAAATAAATATCTCGCACAATTAATAATCGACGATCAGCAAGGTTTTATACAAAAGAGACAGGGATATCATAACATTAGAAGAGTTTTAAACATAATCCACAAAAAACAAAATGCTAAAGATACTGCAATACTATCAGTGGATGCAAGTCAAGCTTTTGACAGAATTGAATGGGGTTACCTCTTCGAGGTACTTTCAAGATTTGGAAACAGTGGGGCTTTTCTTAAATCGATTCAGTTACTGTATACTAACCCAACTGTTGAAATCCTGACAAATAACAACATCTCGAAACCCTTCAACTTACAGAGATCTACTCGACAAGGATGTCCCCTGTCTCCACTGCTGTTCATATTAGCAATTGAGCCCCTCGCCATGGCAGTGAGAGCACACCAGAATCTATCAGGTATCAAAATCGCAGGGATAGAACATCGGATTTCCCTGTTTGCTGATGATATTGTATTTTTCTTGACTAATCTAATTACCAGCATCCCTAACCTCGTCTCCAAAATTCAGAACATTTTCTGGCTACAAAGTTAACAACTCTAAATCTGTGTTAACACTTCTTAATAAAGATGAGAGATACACTCCTGCAGTAAATAGCCCATTCATGATATCAGTGGAGGGTTTCAAATATCTAGGCATTAATATCACCCCTGACCTTAGGGAGATAATATCAGCAAATTATGATCGCCTGATAGATGAGGTTAGTGAAGCACTCAACCGATGGACAAACTTACCTATATCCATGATCGGATGAATAAATATATTAAAAATGTCCATTCCACCCAAATTTTTGTACTATTTCCAGGCAATTCCCCTGCCACTACCAAATTCATTCTATGAAAGGCTTGATAAAATAATTGGTCAATTCATTTGCCAAAATAGGAAAGCCAGACTTCGCCTTAGCCTTTGCCCTACGAGAGAGGAGGACTTCAACTCCCCAACCTAAGATGGTACTGTTTGGCTGCTCAACTAACCAGTGTATCATATTATTTTTGCAAAACATCCCCGTCTTGGGTAACCATAGAACAAGAATCCATTCCTGACCTGCCAATAAATCTCTACTTATACGCTTCAAATGTTAAGACACTGGAAAAACACACAAAAAATCCATTCCTTAAAAACACAATCAGAGTATGGTATGCTGCACATAAACATTTAGACGATACACCTGCAATATCTCAGTATACTCCTATCTGGGGGAATGAGCAGTTCACCCCTGGGAAAAAAGATGGTGGATTCAGGCTGTGGAGCACAAAGGGCATTCAAAAAATAAGGGATATGTATGTTGACGGGGTATTGCTCTCTTTTGACCAGTTGTGTTCAAAGTATCAAATTCCAAAAAAGCATTTTTTCAAGTATCTACAATTGAAAAGCTTAATTTCCTCAAGATACAAACAAATCATGTATTTACCACCACTATCAAAATTAGAGGAAATAACATTAGCAAATTTAGAAGGTAAGGGACTTATATCTAAATATTACAATATGCTGGCAAACGGCAGTAACTTATCCACAGTGGAAAAATTGAATGCTTGGAAAATAGACATTCAAGAGGACATTGACGAGACAGATTGGAGCAAAGCCTGTTTGAAAGCTCAAAAACAAACGATTAACACAAGGTTTAAAATTCTTCAATATAAGTGGTTGATGAGGACGTATATCACTCCTGAAAACTCTATCTGCTCAGGAGACTGAGGTCTTTTGGAGTGCAGGGGGCACTCCTGAGGACCTTTTACGACACTGTGGTGGCATCAGCCATCTTCTATGGAGTGGTCTGCTGGGGGAGCAGCATCTCAACAGCTGACAGGAAGAGACTTGATAAACTGATCAAGAGGGCCAGCTCTGTCCTGGGATGCCCCCTTGACTCGGTGGAGGTGGTAGGAGAGAGGAGGATGATGGCTAGGCTGTCATCCATGATGGAGAATGACTCCCACCCCCTGCAGGACACTTTGAGAACACTGGAGAGCTCCATTAGCAACAGGCTCCTTCACCCAAAGTGTGTAAAGGAGCGCTACCGTAGGTCCTTCCTTCCTGCAGCTGTCAGACTCTACAACCAGCAGTGCTCCCAGTAGACCACACACACGCTAACACACACACACACACACACACACACAACAAGACTTGTAAATAGACCGCACTATAATGCACATTCACTCACAGTGCAAATTTGGAAAGACTGTATATATTGTGTATATATTGTGCATTATTTCTATATTTTATACTCGATATGTTCCTCTTTTAAATTCTTAAAATTTTCATACTTGTATATATTGTTTATATTGCTTGTTGCTATTTATTGTCTGTTACTGGTGTTCCCTATCTTTGTTCTATCCACTTTGCTGCTGTAGCACTGGAAATTTCCCCACTGTGGGACTAATAAAGGAATATCTTATCTTATCTTATCTTAAAAACTCCATCACATGTCAGCTAACATCCCAGATATATGTACAAAGTGTTTAAATGAGAAAGGAACTCTGATTCATTGCTTATGGGAATGTAATAAGATCCAAAGCTTCTGGAAAGATATTACTAAGTGTCTGTCAGAGATGTTTAATGTCAGTGTACCTGCAATGCCAAAATCTGTGTGTTGGGAATATACCCACAGGACTTTGCACATGCATTTAAAAAGACCAAACCTCTGGACTTTGGACTTGTTCAAGCCCGGAGGGTTATAGCCCTGTGTTGAAGTACGGAAGCACCTTCACTACAAATGTGGGTGTAGCTGTAAAAAAGTTGTAAAAGCTGTATTGGTTTGGAAAGGTTAACATACATTGCTAAAGGCAAGCGAAAGGACTTTCTTCATCTTTGGGAACCATATATGAACATTATGGAGAAGTAGGAAACTCAAACTTTACTTGAATGGAAACAAGAACCAAGATTATGAAGGCTGTATTTAATTTGCTTTTACATGGATATGTACCTATTGGTACAGCTCTACAATTGTATATTCTAATTTAAATTGATGCAAAGTGAATGTGAATGTGTGGGTATGAATGAGTTAGTCTGTGTCTATTGTTCTATTGTGTATGTAAATAAAAAATACCAATAAAAACATTGGAAAAAAAACACCTTCTGTTTTCCTCCTGGGTCAAACTGACCTAATCTGTTTTGACTGGTCCTTCTTTCCTCCTTTCCTACTGTCCCTCCATCCCTCCTTCCTTCCTCCCTCCTCCTCTTCCTCTATTTCCTTTCTTCCTCCATCCTTCCTTTCTCCCGTCCTTCTGTCCCTCCTCCTCTCTCTCTCCTTTCCTTCCTTTCTTCCTCCCTTCTCCATCCTCTCCTTTCCCCACTCCTTTCCTTTATTTGTTTCTTCCTTCCTCCATCCTTCGTTCCTTCCTTTCTCCCTCCCTTCTTTAATTCCTTTCTCCCTTCCTTCTGTCCACCATCCTTTTCACTTCCTTCCTCCATTCTTTCCCTTGGTCCTTCCTTCTTCTTCCTTGCTCGACCCAATCTGTTCCCTTTTTCCATCCTTCTTTCCTTCCTTTCTCCTTTCCTTCTCTCCACCATCCCTTTCCGATCCTTCTTTCTTTCTTTCTTTCTTTACTTCCTTCCTTCTTCTTCCTTCCTTGACCCAAGAGGGCAACAGGAGGGTTAAAATAAAATGCATTTCATTGAGCACTCACTTGAAATGTGCAAACTACCATACTGTTGGACTTTCTTGTTACTAAGAATGACAGACTGAGAGACACATAAAAACCTGTTGAAATTGAACAAAAACATGTTGAGATGAGTAGTCCACAACAACTGGTATAGGTGTTGTGAAAGGATTTTAAAAAGCATGATTTAATTGTTGAAGTGATTTAGTTAGTGTATTTGTGGGTACACATCACTGGTACGGTCACCAAGGGTACATCTGTCTCACCTACTTTCCACAGCAGCATGCAGCAACACAAAAGAGAGGAGGGCAGAGTGACTGGTATGTGAAACAGGCCTAAGGTGCATTGCCGCCACCCATTATTACTGGAGTGTAAATTACAAAATCCTTACCAGGCAGTTGATGTGCTGCATCAAGTCTGTCAGTTTTTTTCCTGTAGTTCCTTTTTTGGACTTGAAAAGCTCGATGAAGCGTGGGGTGTGTTGGTCTAGGGCTTCATAGAAGGAAATGGAAAGTGGAAGGAGGGAGAGGGATAGCAACATTAAGCTGACTGTCATTCAATTAATACTGTAGAAAATTAAAGAGCTTAACATATGAAACTATGGTGAATAATACATTACTACTTATATTATTAAACAAATAACATTAGTAAATATACTGACATTGAAAACATTTTACTGATTTGTATATAGTGCAAGAGCTATTTTTTTGAGGATGATGTGATGTGTTATTCCGCCTCACAGCATTGATATGTTCTGACTGACATTTAATCTGCTGGAAACTTAATGGAGGAAGGCAGGCCAAAACGAACAAGTAGCTTACCTGTCTCTCAGTGAAAAGTGCTGGCCAACGTTCAACCATGCTCTGCACAGCAGGCTCCCTTCTGCGCAGTGGGAATGTTTGGTCCATCATTTGCGAGACTAGAGTGGCATTGGGGTTTTTTTTCTTCATTTCCTCAATGACAATCGTCCTGGCATTTTCAAGGCTTCTTTCATCATGTCTGTCAGGTAAATTAGGCAAATAATTGGCTTCACCTCATTTTGGTCGCTTGACATTCTGTCTGGATGATTCTCCATCTGGATTAAGTTTACTTCGTTTACCCCCATTGATCATTACTTCATCACATCCTGCTTTTCGTAGCTTTGTACGATAGTTTGCCATCTTGAATCTTAGGCTATTTTTCCAGCCATACCAGCCTGGCTGGGGACCAGGTTCAGTGAGACTGGGGTGCTTACTTATCAGTGATTTTGCGACACTGCTGAAGTCGTCATCGTTCGGGTACGCCTTGAAACTGTACATTGTTTCGGCGAGCTTCTCAAGTATGTCATGTTTCATGTCTCGTGATGGAGTAATTGGGAGACGGTCTTTTATGAATGAAAGGTCTGCCTGTCTCAGCCTGTACTCTACATCCACTGAGAAATTGGGTATGTCGAAGAACTCTGGCCACTGTTTTCTAAGCGAAGGTGACAATTCAGCAGGGGGCAAGATCTCAGTGTCTACTGTGCTGCAGTCTGATTTTTCGGTGGGTGAAGACAGGGTGGTCAACTCGAGAGTCACAAGAGGAATTACTTTCAGCGTAGCTCTTGCAGGCAAATCTGTTATTTCAGTCAAATTGCATAGCGCATTACTGAAATCTGGATCTTCATATTGGAGTTTGAAGTCGTACTGTAGTGACCGCTTATCCCGCAGCTGTGTTTTTAGTGCTTCAGTGGAATCCGGTCTATCATTTAAGGTCAGCTTCCTTATATCATCATCATCAATGACAACTCGGAGCATCAATCTTTGGTCCATCTCGATGTCACCTCCTGTGCAAAAATGGGAACATTATCTTGAGACATGCAACATCTCAGTGTTTAATCCACTTAGCATAATATGTACCGTTTGAGTGTTAGCTAGATGGAAGGCCATCATTTTCTGATGTCTGTTTGCTAAAGTCAGGGGAATGTTTTTAAAGCTGTGAGAGTGATGCACAACTTTCTTGAAGAACTTGTGTTTCCCCTCAAAACGCATTGTCCACACATCAGATAGAGACCAAAGGTTCGAGAGCTGAGGGTAATGCTCAACGTAGCGATGCTTTGGTCGTAGCTTTTCACCCGGGAAAACCTTCTGAAACAAGTGTCTATGGTCAGAGATTTTGCTATCAAGAAAGCACAAAGACTCTTCTGTAAAGCTTGTGGACATTGCCAATTCCACCACATCTTTTAAGGTCATTAAAACCTCCCAGGTTTCATCACCGTCTCGAATGTGTTGACCAATTAATATGGTAGAAGTCGGAGAAGAGTCCAATTTTCGTGACCATTTCCTCCAATTGCTGACTTTGAGGAGAAGGTCTTTGGAATGAGCTGGGGTTGATTTACTCTGTCTGCAAATGTGTATGGGAACTGTTTAATAGCATCATTTAGGGCCTCAAGGGAGATAGTTCCCTTCGATATCAGTGCCTTTAAGCACGGAGCCAACTCTACTGGAACAATACCCTCCAGAAGATCATGCAGAATGTCTGGAGGGTAACCATCAACGACATGAAAATGTTGCAAGCTTTCAGTAAGCGGACAGCTTCCTTTCACACCGTATTGTTGAGCCTTGGTTGAATCCTGTGACAGCTCTTGCACATGTTTGTCATGGTTTTCTTTTGTTCTTTGTTGAAATAAGCCTATCCGTACTTCTTTGTCCTGCATTTCGTCCCGCTTGGCCATACAGAATCGACAAACTTGGCTAACTCTGAAGCTTTCAAAGAACCCTCCCAAAGAGTGGGCAGCCAGATTGTCTGCTGCAACAAATAACACTGTGCCCTTAACAGTGGCTCCCAACTGTTCAACATATATGCCTTGTTGCTCAAGAAAAACAAGGTCCTGAATAAGAGGGTGGGGGATTTTGGCATAACTCTGGTCTTTGATGTTGTTGGCCTTGCAAAGCAGAGCAAGCTGAATGGAATGAAGGTATGAGCGATATTTAGGGTGTAAATTGCCAAGTGTCCAGTAGATGGCAGTTTGTTTGTGCTTTTTTTCTGGAGATTCCCAAGGGGTTAGCCACCTCAAAATCATCAATATACAGTTGGAGAGCAATCCTGAATTCTTCCTCATTCAAGAAAGCACTGTCTTTGAAGCGGGCACCATCTCTGTAAGATTGGTATTTCTCTGACAAAGTTGCCTCATGTGACATGGTCTTTTCCAGAATTTCTCTATTGCTCAGTAATGTTTGCAGCATTTTTAGTATGGGGACATACACAACATTCTGCTTGTTTTCTAGGACAAATTCAACTGGCATAACCAAAGAGAATTCCCTTGAAATGTATGATTTTCGCCTGTTAGCAGTTGACAATGATCCCTCATCAGAAGTGAATTTGAGGAATACATTATTCTCAATGACCACTTGAGCTATCTCATTCACTAAAGCATCATCAACATTTGCACAATGCGTATGTAGAATTCTTTGAATAGAAGAATGTAGCAATGGCTGTGATAACAAATAAATTTGGTCGATCTGATCTGTGACCTCTTGCAGGGCAGTTTCAGAGATGTTAAGAATTGATGACATTTTCAGGAAAAGAGCAGCTACATTGCGTTTCAATTGATTCTCTAAGTCCTCCACATCTTCATTTTGCTCAGCAACTTCACAGTCAATATCATCAACTTCAGGGTCACTCTCCTCTAGCTGAACACTCGCATTTGTTGGAAGTTCTTCAACTACATTTTTTGAAACAATTTCCTGTTTGAATGGCGTCTTGTTGTGCATCTGATGCTCTTTGCTTTTGTGTGCAGTAAAGGTAGAATAAACACTACTCTGAAAGTTACAGTCCTGATATGGGCAAGCAACCATTTGCCTCAGCTTAAGATGTCTATGCAAATGGGTAAAGAAGTCTGCTTCTGTGCAAGGCTCCACAAAGTCGCACAACTGACAGTGAAATGCAGTTTCTCCACTTTTGCCTGCATCCTTTTGAGTGTGCCATGTTGAAAGGTGTACTTTGAGTGCATTAAAAGATTTAAATGTGCAGAGGCATTCCTTATGAAGGCATGGGAGTGGGGATGTCTGAGTGTGAAATCCATATTTTAAGCGGTAATGCTTAAGCAAGTAGCCTCTTTTCAGCAAAAATGTGCAGTACTTACAAGTCCACTGCATTAGGGAGTACTGCTCTGGTTGACCTGAAAAGACATGATAATTTCAGCATTAAGCACTTGTTGAAAAAAAAAAAGTTTAATTTTTTTCAAAATAGTCACAAATTAAAATCTGCAATGAATTATTTTAACATTGACAAACTAAAATGTGCAATAAATTATTTTTAAATGATATGAAAGTTTTTTTTAAATAGTGAAATTGAAATATACAATGATTTTTTTAGTCACAAACCAAAAATATGCTTTGTATTATTTTTTTTAAACAGTCATAAATAAAGATGTATATTTAATTATTTTTTAACAGTCAAGTCGAAGTGTGCGATGAACAGTCACAAACTGCCATGTACAATGATTTATTTTAAACAGTCCAAAATTGGAATAAATTAACTTGATCCGTTTAACAATGGAATTGGTTTTATCATAATCCCACTGTAGTAACAATAATGTATTTCTGTTACCCAAACCCATGGAACTAATCAAATCAAATCAAATCAAATCAAATCAAATTTTATTTATATGGCACTTTTCATACACGGCGGTAACACAAAGTGCCTCACAGAGGCTAAAAACAACAAAGAAAACCCCAAAGACCGAAGACCCGCCCCTCCCACCCTCACATGAATACACAAAACACACACATAAATATACACACCCACTCACACAAGCAAACACATACATGGGCACATGCACACACACACAAACATCCCCACACACACTGACCAACACTAGAGAGACATGGCTGGGCACCGAGACATAAGGTGAGGAAAAACTAATACAAATATTGAATGATTATTCAGTGTATGAAGCATTAGGTGAATACCTTTAATTGCTGAGAGCGGGGTAAGTGTGGACACTTGACCATCTGCTTCAGCCTGAATGGAGGACAGTGAAAAAACACACAATTAAGGCAACAATTTCAAAATATAGACACATACATCAACACACCAGGTTGTTATAATATCACTCTTGTTAACTGTATTCCTATATTGAGCTTTAACCCTTAAATCCCCACATAGACCCCACAGAGACCTAAAAATGCCTGGAAATAGTTCTATATTTTTTCAGGTAGTACCAAGTATTATACATCATATGATTCAGGGAAATCTGTCATTTTATCTGCTGCAGTGTAAAGTCTCATTCATACCTTACTTTTGGGTGAGCATGCCATATTTCACAAAAAAAACAAAATTGCCCAGTAAAAAAAAAAACTTGTGTTTTGTTGAACAGCTCCCTAGTCAACCAGGAAATTTCCTTTTTTTTCAATGTGAAAAGTTGTACTTGGGTGTTTTGGAGCTACATGTGAAGTTTTGTGCAAATACACTTTTTCCTCTGTGAGTTACAGCTCATTGATCATGACCATAAAGGCGGACTTCACCACTAAATGCCTAGTATACAACCACAATATACTAAACACCAGCAACTAACAGCAAAAAAATCTTCATTTTGTTAACATTTAAGATGAAAGGCAGAGTGGATTCGCATAGACCTGGGAAGCTTGAGCTTGACTGTGGCCGGGTTGATCACCTTGGAGATGGGAAAGGGTCCAACGAACCTGGGAGCGAGCTTCCTAGATTCCACCCGGAGCAGAAGATGCTTCGTGGAGAGCCACACCCGCTGTCCCACCTTGTAGTCCGGAGCTGGAGCCCTCTTACGATCTGCTGCGGTCTTATACCTCTTGGATTGGCGGAGCAGCATCTGACGGGCTCGCTCCCAGGTCCTCCTGCAGCGTCGCACCAAGGCCAATGCAGACGGGACGGAAGAATCAGGGGCTAGGGCAGGAAACAGAGGGGGTTGGTAACCATGAACGACGTGAAAAGGTGACAGACTCCACCCAAACTATTTTCTGAGCACAGGTTCCAGGGTTCTGGGATGCGAGACACCGGAGACCGGTCTCCAGCTCCTGGTTGAGTCTCTCAGACTGTCCGTTGGTTTGGGGATGGAATCCAGAGGACAGGCTGACAGTAGCTCCTAGCTGGTTACAGAATTCCTTCCAGAATTGAGACACAAACTGAGGTCCCCTGTCCGACACCACGTTTCTGGGAAATCCATGGATTCTAAACACATGATTAATCATGACCTCGGCCGTTTCTTTGGCCGAGGGAAGCTTGGGTAATGCAATGAAATGCACCATTTTAGAAAATCTGTCAACAACAGTCAGGACTATAGTGTTACCTTCTGAGGGAGGCAGCCCCGTAACAAAGTCCAAAGAAATGTCAGACCAGGGACGTAGAGGTATCGGCAAGGGTTGTAATTCTCCGGGGGGCTTCTGGTAAGAAGGCTTGTTAGCGACACAGACATGGCATGCATTCACATATTCTGAGACGTCCTTCCTGAGATTAGGCCACCAGAATCGCTGCTCAACTACAAACTGAGTCTTAGTAATGCCAGGATGGCAGACAGCTCTGTTAGTGTGGGCCCAATGAATAACGTCCCTCCTTAAGTGGGGAACCACAAAGAGTCTATTATCAGGGCAACCCTGGGGAACCTCAAGGTTGCTAGTGGCTTCTTTAACCTTAGCTTCAATTTCCCAAGTTAAGGCCGAAACAAAGCATGACATGGGTAAGATAGTTTGAGGCTCAGACACAGACTTATCAGAGAATATGCGTGACAAGGCATCAGGTTTAGCATTCTTTGAGCCAGGACGGTAAGACAACACAAAATCAAATCTGTTGAAAAACAGTGCCCACCTAGCTTGCCTCGCATTCAACCTTTTAGCAGTTTTCAGGTATTCTAGATTTTTATGATCGGTCCATACCATGAATGGACATTGAGCTCCTTCCAGCCAGTGCCTCCACTCCTCCAGAGCCACCTTGACTGCCAGCAGTTCCCGGTCACCAATGTCGTAATTCCTCTCTGCCGGGGAGAGCTTCCTGGAGAGAAAAGCGCAAGGATGCAGCTTCCCATCTCTGAGACTTTTCTGAGAGAGGACAGCTCCCACTCTCACATCTGAGGCATCGACCTCCACAATGAACTGCTGGCTGCGGTCTGGGAGAATGAGGATGGGGGCTGAGGTGAAGCTTTTTTGTAGTCTCTGAAAAGCAGAATCACAATCAGAACTCCACACAAAAGGTTGGTGAGGAGAAGTCAGGTTATGCAAAGGTGAAGCCAGTGAGCTAAAGTTTCTAATGAACTTTCTGTAAAAATTGGCAAAACCTAGAAACCTTTGCACCTCTTTGCGTGACATGGGAGTGGGCCAATTAGCCACTGCAGTGACCTTTCCTGGATCCATCTGTATCTCCCCCTCAGCAAGCACAAACCCCAGAAAAGAAACTGAGGATTTGTGGAATTCACATTTTTCTGCCTTAACGTAAAGCTCATCCTCCAGCAACCGCTGAAGCACAGAGCGAACATGGCAGGTATGAGTTTCCTCATCGGGAGAAAAAATCAGAATGTCATCCAAGTAGACAAAAACATAAACATTGAGCATGTCTCTGAGTACATCATTTACAAGGTTCTGAAAGACACTTGGGGCATTAGTAAGTCCAAAAGGCATTACTAGGTATTCATAATGCCCTGTATCTGTATTAAATGCCGTTTTCCACTCATTCCCCTCCCTTATTCTGACAAGGTGGTAAGCATTTCTTAAGTCGAGCTTGGTGAATATTTTGGCTCCCTCCAGGAGCTCAAAAGCAGTAGACATAAGAGGGAGGGGGGTACCTGTTCTTAACTGTGATGTCGTTGATTCCCCTATAATCAATACAGGGTCGAAGTGACTTATCTTTTTTCTCCACGAAGAAAAATCCTGTTCCCGCTGGAGATGAAGAGGGGCGGATGATGCCTGCTGCGAGGGATTCCTCCACATACTCCTTCATGGCCTTTTGTTCTGGAGCTGAAAGAGAGTACAATCTCCCCCTAGGAGGTGTTGATCCAGGCAGCAGGTCAATAGCACAGTCATAAGGTCTATGGGGGGGCAGAGACTTGGCTTTGGCTTTGGAAAAGACCTCCTTGAGATCATGATAGCAGGTGGGGACCGATGAGAGGTCTGGATCTTCAGAGGGGAGTTGAGAATTTTTTGTCTGGACGGGAGCTTTAACTTTACATGGAGGCTTGAGGCAGTTAAGGGAGCAGTTACTTCCCCAGGCAACAACCTGTCCAGAGGGCCAATCAAACTGAGGGTTGTGTAGCTTCAGCCAAGGGTGCCCTAAAATAAGGTCATGGTTCATGGAGTCAAAGACATGAAAGCTAATTAGCTCAGAGTGAGAATCTGGAAAGCTTAGTCTTAGGGACTGAGTGCGGTGAGTAATGTTGCCCATAAGGCTGCCGTCCACAGCATTAACTCCGAGGGGGTGGTTCAGACGAAAGGTTCTTAGACGGAGCTTCCTAACAAGGAGAGAGTTCATGAGATTAGCGTCTGAACCAGAATCAATAAATACAGGCAGTTCAAGGGAATAGTTGTCAGAGCATAGTTCAGTTTTGGGAAGAACCTGGGCAGGATTATTGATAACCAAGTTTTGACTCACCACTACTCGCCCTTTAATGCTGGAAGTGGCACCCTTGACGTGGCAGTTACTCACGGAATGGCCCAGCTGTCCACAGTAGAAACACCTCCCATCTCTCAACCTGCGACGACCTTCCTCAGGGGAGAGCCGAGTTCTGCCCAACTGCATGGGTTCTTCCATAACGGCGGTAGGTGGAATCAGATTGGCGGCTGGTTGTCTGACGTGGCTTGGTTGGTCTGTAGATCGGTTCCTCCATGCGCGCGGTGGGGAAGCGCGCTCCCTCGGGCGGCCTCTCTCTCTCTCTTGCTCCACCAGTCTCTTATCGATTTTGATAGCGAGGGAAATAAGCGCGTCCAGGTCTCCCGGGAGGTCTAAAGGGACCAAATGGTCCTTAACTTTGTCAGACAGACCTTGAAAAAATGTGTCAATTAAGGCATTATTGTTCCATTGACTCTCAGCCGCGAGTGTGCGGAACTCGATGGCGTAATCTGACACCCTGCGTTTGCCTTGCCTCAGAGTGACGAGAGTTCGTGCTGCTTCACGGCCCGGGGCTGTATGCTGGAAAACTTGCTCCAACATCTTGACAAACGCAGCCGATGAGTTGCAGGCGGCTGACTTGCGGCTCCATTCAGCGGTGGCCCACGCCTCTGCGCGGCCGGTCAGATGCGAGATAATGAATGCCACCTTCGCTCGCTCTGAGGGGAATTCCGCTGCCTGCAGTTCAAAATGTAACTCACACTGCGTGATGAAAGGCCTGATGTCCCCTGAGTCCCCAGAGAACTTCTCCGGACGAGAGAGCTGTGAGAAGGCTGCCGGTGCCGCGTCAGGAGGCTGCGTGGAGGCTGGGGCACCTTCGTTCTGTCATGAACAAAACCAGAGGACCCAAATGCAGGACTCAGAAACGAGGGAGTTCCAGAAAATCGTAGTTTAATAACAGACCGGGTTCGTTACACAGGAAGGTTGAAGACGAGGCAGAGGTATCCAAACGTGAGGCAAAGGCAAGGTCGGGAAACAAACAGGGTCAGATTAATACAGGGACACAAGACAAGAATAATGCTGGGACGTGACTATGAAATCAACGAACTGGCGACGAGACAGAGTGAGACAAGAGGTAAAATACAAGAGGTAATGTGGAGTGATTGGAGACACGAGTGGGAAGGCACAATCAGGGACAGGTGCGCACATGACGGGGGGAAGGGACAGGACACGAACCTGAAACAGAGACAGGGGTGAGTGATCTTCAAAATAAAACAGGAAATACAAGACATGAATCATAAGAAATAAAAACAGTTACTTAACAGAAACATGACAGCCAGGCAGTTTTCTTTGTTTTCTCAAGGTGGTTGGTATGAAAACAGTCATTTTCAGTAAGAGAAAAGCGCTATGAGCGCATTATAAAAAATAAGCTGTGGCTCTCCAGTGGAATGACTTGGGATTAAATTTCATAGGCAGAAATATGTGTTTTGGGGTCTTTTAAGGGTTCCAGGCACTCTTCTTTGTTTTCTCAAAGTGGTTGTTGTGAAAACTGCATTATGTGAGTTTGTAGCTTTTCACAGCGAGAGAAACATTTTAGAGCATGTTTAGCTGGGGCTCTCCAGCAGGATGAATTGTTAACACATTTCATAGCCAGAAATATGTTTTGTGGTCTTCTCAAGGTGCCAGGCAGTTTTCTTTGTTTTCTCAAAGTGGTTGGTGTGAGAACAGTCATTTTCAGTAAGACAACATCGCTATGAGAGCATGATAGTAAATAAGCTGTGGCTGTCCGGTGGATTGACTTGGGGACAAATTTCATAGGCAGAAATATGTGTTTTGGGGTCTTCTAAGGGTTCCAGGCAGTTTTCTTTGTTTTCTCAAAGTGGTTGGTATAAAAACAGTCATTTTCAGTAAGACAACATCGCTATGAGAGCACGATAGTAAATAAGCTGTGGCTGTCCAGTGGAATGACTCGGGGACAAATTTCATTGACAGAAATACCTGTTTTGGGGTCTTTTAAGGGTTGCAGGCAGTTTTCTTTGTTTTCTCAAAGAGCTTGTTGTGAAAACTGCATTATATCAGGTTTAAGCTTTTCACAGCGAGAGAAGCATTTTAAAGCATGTTTAGCTGGGGCTCTCCAGCAGGATGAATTGTTAGCACATTTCATAGCCAGAAATATGTGTTTTGTGATCTTCTAAGGGTTCCAGGCAGTTTTCTTTGTTTTCTCAAAGTGGTTGTTGTGAAAACTGCAATATGTGAGTTTGTAGCTTTTCACAGCGAGAGAAACATTTTAAAGCATGTTTAGCTGGGGCTCTTCAGCAGGATGAATTGTTAAGACATTTCATAGCCAGAAATATGTTTTGTGGTCTTCTCAGGGTGCCAGGCAGTTTTCTTTGTTTTCTCAATGTGGTTGGTATGAAAACAGTCATTTTCAGTAAGACAACATCGCTATGAGAGCATGATAGTAAATAAGCTGTGGCTGTCCAGTGGAATGACTTGGGGACAAATTTCATAGGCAGAAATATGTGTTTTGGGGTCTTCTAAGGGTTCCAGGCACTCTTCTTTGTTTTCTCAACGTGGTTGTTGTGAAAACTGCAATATGTCGGTTTAAAGCTTTTCAGAGCGAGAGAAGCATTTTTAAGCTTGTTTAGCTGGGGCTCTCCAGCAGGATGAATTGTTAACACATTTCATAGCCGCAAATATGTGTTTTGTGGTCTTCTCAGGGTGCCAGGCAGTTTTCTTTGTTTTCTCAAAGTGGTTGGTGTGAGAACAGTCATTTTCAGTAAGAGAAAATCGCTATGAGTGCATGATAGAACATAAGCAGTGGCTCTCCAGAGGAATGACTTGGGATTAAATTTCATAGGCAGAAATATGTGTTTTGGGGTCTTTTAAGGGTTCCAGGCACTCTTCTTTGTTTTCTCAATGTGGTTGGTATGAAAACAGTCATTTTCAGTAAGACAACATCGCTATGAGAGCATGATAGTAAATAAGCTGTGGCTGTCCATTGGAATGACTTGGGGACAAATTTCATAGGCAGAAATATGTGTTTTGGGGTCTTCTAAGGGTTGCAGGCAGTTTTCTTTGTTTTCTCAAAGAGCTTGTTGTGAGAACTGCATTATATCAGGTTTAAGCTTTTTACAGCGAGAGAAGCATTTTAAAGCATGTTTAGCTGGGGCTCTCCAGCAGGATGAATTGTTAGCACATTTCATAGCCAGAAATATGTGTTTTGTGGTCTTCTAAGGGTTCCAGGCACTCTTCTTTGTTTTCTCAAAGTGGTTGGTATGAAAACAGTCATTTTCAGTAAGAAAACATCGTTATCAGAGCATGATAGAAAATAAGCTGTGGCTGTCCAGTGTAATGAGTTGGGGACAAATTTTATTGGCAGAAATATGTGTTTTGGGGTCTTCTAAGGGTGCCAGTCAGTTTTCTTGGGTTTCTCAACGTGGTTGGTGTGAGACCTCTCATTTCTGTAAGAGAAAATCGCTATGAGAACATAATAGTAAATGAGCTGTGTCTCTCCAGTGGAATGAATTGGGAACAAATTTCATTGGCAGAAATATGTGTTTTGGGGTCGTCTAAGGGTTCCAGGCACTCTTCTTTGTTTTCTCAAAGTGGTTGTTGTGAAAACTGCAATATGTCGGTTTACAGCTTTTCAGAGCGAGAGAAGCATTTTTAAGCTTGTTTAGCTGAGGCTCTCCAGCAGGATGAATTGTTAACACATTTCATAGCCGGAAATATGTGTTTTGTGGTCTTCTCAGGGTGCCAGGCAGTTTTCTTTGTTTTCTCAATGTGGTTGGTATGAAAACAGTCATTTTCAGTAAGACAACATCGCTATGAGAGCATGATAGTAAATAAGCTGTGGCTGTCCAGTGGAATGACTTGGGGACAAATTTCATAGGCAGAAATATGTGTTTTGGGATCTTCTCAGGGTGCCAGGCAGTTTTCTGAGTTTTCTCAAAGTGGTTGGTGTGAGGACGGTCATTTTCAGTAAGAGAAAATCGCTATGAGAGCAAAGTAGAAAATAAGCTGTGGCTCTCCAGTGGTATGACTTGGGAACAAATTTCATAGCCAGAAATATGTGTTTTGGGGTCTTCTAAGGGTTCCAGGCAGCTTTCTTTGTTTTCTCAAAGTGGTTGTTGTGAAAACTGCAATATGTGAGTTTTAAGCTTTTCACAGTGAGAGAAGCATTTTAAAGCATGCTTACCTGGGACTCTCCAGCAGGATGAATTGTTAACAAATTTCATAGCCAGAAATATGTGTTTTGGTTTCTTCTAAGTGTTCCAGGCAGTTTTCTTTGTTTTCTCAAAGTGGTTGGTGTGAGAACAGTCATTTTCAGTAAGAGAAAATCGCTATGAGAGCATGATAGAAAATAAGCTGTGGCTCTCCAGTGGAATGACTTGGGAACAAATTTCATAGCCACAAATATGTGTCTTGGGGTCTTCTAAGGGATCCAGGAAGTTGTCTTTGTTTTCTCAAA
>JAGQAX010000006.1:43057268-43227268 GCA_019142605.1 Cephalopholis sonnerati | reverse complement strand
TGGCTATAACTGGTACTAAATTGTATTTTATTAATTGCTGTAGTTCATATGGGATAAAAAATACCCAAGTATCTGATACCTGATCTATTCATCTGGAAGGGGGTATCTTGCTTACTCTCTCTTAATCTGCCCATTGGTAGGGCCACTGACTTTCCAAAATGAATCTTAGACCCTGAAAAACTACTGAACTCATTTATAACCTCTATAAGTTCTGGCAAAGAAGTGTTTGGGTTCATTAAAAACAACAAGACATCATTTGCATACAAGACAATTTTGTGCATACTATTCCTAGTTTCTATACCACTTATTTTTTCATTCAGTCTGATAGCTTCTGCCAGGGGTTCCAAAACAAGAGCAAACAACAGTGGCGACAGAGGGCACCATTGTCTTGTACCTCTGTGAATAAAAAATTTTGACGAAGTGAACCATTTACAGAGATCACTGATTTTAGGTCTGTATAGTGTAATTTAACCAAATGTATAAATGTGTCAGGAAAAGAAAACTTGTAAAGAAGATATAAAAGATGCATCCATTCAATTCTACCAAAACCTTTTTCTGCATCTAAGCTTACTATATATGCATCTTTGTTCTTATTTTTAATATACTGCATAACTCCCAACAGGCTTCCGATATTAGAATAAGCCTGTCTCCCAGGAATGAATCCTGTCTGATCAGGATATACTAACCTGAGGATGTTGTTTTGCCAGAATTTTGGAGTCTGTATTTTGATTTGAAATAGGTCTATATGAAGCTAGATCTTCTGGATCTTTGTTTTCTTTTGGGATGACTGTGATTGTAGCTAACTGTAAAGTACTAGGAAGACTCTTAACCATAAGAGAGTGTTTAAACATGTTATTCAATAGGGGAGCAAGTGTATTCTTAAACGTTTTATATATCTCGACTTGGAGGCCATCTGGACCACTTGTCTTCCCACTTGATAATGAGTCAATAGTATTCATGATTTCACTTACATTTATTTCTATACCCAAATCATTTCTTTCCTCATTTGTTACTTGAGAAAGAGAGAGCCTTTCCAAAAACAAATTCATACTTATGACAGTGTCAGAAGACTGTGGGAGCTCAGACATATACAGATTTTTATAAATCACTGAAAACAGAACAAATATCCCTTGACATAAAACAATAGTTACCTGTTTTACCTTTTGTCTTGGTGATAGATTTATGTTTGGAATGATTATTAATTCATGCTGCCAGGTACCTCCCTGATTTGTTTCCCTGTTCATATAATTTATGTTTATGCAAAAACAAAGCTTTTGCAGCCTTCTTCGATAAAAGAGTATTGAGAGCCATCTTAGCTGTTACAACTCTATCCCAGTTTGCTTGAGTCGGCTGTTGTTTATGTTCTTTTTCTGCTTTTTGCAATCTTACTTCTAATTGTCCTTGTTCATTAATACATTCCCTTCTCTTAGTAGTTGGATAGGAGATAATAATCCCTCTTATGTATGCCTTAGTAGTTTCCCACAAAATAGACAGGGTTACCTCATTGTTATCATTAGGGGCGGCCAACACTGATCTGTCACATTTCCATCCAGATCGTTTAACATTGTGATTCTGGACAGAAAGAAGAAGAAGAAGAAGAAGAAGAAGAAGAAGAAGAAGAAGAAGCTTTATTGTCACTGTAATAAATACAGTGAAATTTCGTATGGTGCTCTCTTATAGCAGCTGCAATGTCCTTGTCATAAAATAAACTGGGGGGGGGGGGAATGGTTCCTGTAGCAGTCTCTTCACAGCCATGGGGAAGAAGCTGTGTTTCAGTCTGTTGGTGCGGGCTCTCATGACTCTGAGTCTGCCAGAGGGAAGGCTGGTGAATAGAAAGTGTCCAGGGTGGGCGGGGTCATTCCGAATCTTTGTGGCCCGTCGGAGGAGACGGCTGGAATAGATCTCCTCTAGGCGTGGAAGTGGGGAGCCGATGATCCACTCAGCCGTCTTGATGACCCGCTGCAGTTGTTTCTTTTCAGATGCAGTGCAGCTGGCTTACCACACCGTACAGCCATAGGTGAGGACACTCTCTATTGTGCAGTAGTAGAAGTTTCTCAGCAGAGGTGGAGGGAGTTTGTTCCTCCTCAGTGTTCTCAGAAAGAAGAGACGCTGCTGGGCCTTTTTGATGATGTGGGTGGTGTTCACAGTCCAGCCCAGGTCCTCCGAGATGTGCAAGCCAAGAAACTTAAAGCTGGTGACCCGTTCCACTTCCTCCCCATTGATGCTCAGGCCTGAGTGCAGTTTGGTCCTCGACTTCCGGAAGTCAATAATGACTTCTTTTGTCTTCTTGGTGTTGAGGTTGAGGTGGTTGTCACTGCACCAGGCCGCCAGTGCTTGGACCTCCTCCCTGTATGGTGTCTCATAACCGTTGTTGATGAGCCCCACAACGGTTGTATCATCCGCAAATTTGATGAGGGTGTTGGAGCCGTGAGTAGCGACACAGTCATAAGTGTACAGTGTGTACAAGACTGGACTCAGCACACAGCCCTGAGGAACACCAGTATTGAGGACGATGGTGGGGGATGTGGAGGTGCCCATTCTGACATGCTGGGGTCTGTTAGTCAGGAAGTCCTTGATCCACAGACAGAGGGAGGTTCCAAGTTGTAGTGTCTGCAGTTTGTTGATGAGTCTGCTGGGGCTGATGGAGTTAAATGCCATACTGATGTACAGTCACGGAAGAAATTATTAGACCACCCTTGTTTTCTTCAATTTCTTGGTCATTTTAATGCCTGGTACAACTAAAGGTACATTTCTTTGGACAAATATAATGATAACAACAAAAATAGCTCATAAGAGTTTAATTTAAGAGCTGATATCTAGCCATTTTCCATGGTTTTCTTGATAATAACCAAAATCACTTAAGTTCTTACATCAATAGCTATGGCATTGTACTGCCAAAAACAGTGCTTTTAGGCATTTCATGTTTTCTTTTCTGTCTGTTAGTCACATGTTGGCGCTGGTTATGGCGACACGCAGCAGCAGTGTGTGAGGTGTCCGTTTGTTTGGCTGTGTTTTAAGTGTGTTTTAAGTGTTTTTACTAACTCTTTTTACTAACTCTTTTAACCACTTATGGAGGACAATGGCGGCAGGTAATCACCCCAGTTTGGGGGGCATTCTCTTCATTTTAATACTTTTATGCCACTTTTTACTTGGAGTATGTGAGAGTGGAAAACCTCACCAGTATAGCCGCGACTTCTTACTTCTGCTCCGTGACTCCGGGATGGGCATCGTGGATCCCTCGACAGCTGTTCCTCCGGAGATCGACCGGCTGAACCCCTTCACGGAGAACCGGAGCTGGTCGTCCAGGCCGAGGCGTGCGAGGAAAAGGGGGAAATGCGGCAGACTGCGGCAGAGGCTCAAGCGGCAGGGCCACCGTCGGATACCTCTACCCACTGTCATCCTGGCTAATGTTCATTCGCTCCGGAATAAAGTGGATGAGCTTCAGGGTAACCTCAAGTATCTGGCAGAGTACAGAGACGCATGTATCCTGGCCCTTACGGAGACCTGGCTTAAGGAGCAAGATCTACAGTCAGAGTTGGAGACCAATGGATTTGGAGTTGCCTTCCGCCTTGACAGAGACCCCGCAGTGACCGGCAAGTCACTCGGCAGGGGTGTGTGTCTCTACATCAATAAAAACTGGTGTAATACGGTGATTGTCAGGGAGACACTGTGCACCAAAGACATTGAACTATTGTCTGTATCCCTGCGACTGTTTTATCTTCCCAGAATTTCCACAGTTATTTATTACTGTTGTTTATGTTCACCCGAAGGCTAATGCTGATGTAGCCACTCAGGCTATGCTAAAAACAGTGCAGATGCACCGCACTTTATTTTGGGTGATTTCAATCACTGCAAACCGTCAAAGTCCTTGGGTAATTTTTATCAATATGTGATGTGTCCCACTCGACAGGCAAAGTGTCTGGACCTTTGTTTTGGATCCGTAAAAGGAGCATACAAGTCCTTCAGCAGAGCTCCACTTGGCATGTCCGTTCATAACATGGTTTATCTGGTTCCGTCCTACAAATCTGTCCTCAAGAGGAACAAGCCTGGTTCCGGTTTGGTCAGAGGAATCAATCCACTGCCTCCAGAACTGCTTCCATAATACGGATTGGGATTTGTTCACAAATGTTTGCGAGGATATTGATGAATTAACTGATGTTGTTTCATCATGTTTTCTTTTGTGAGGCCTCCATCATTCCACAGAAAGAAATTTTCCTCTACCCCAATAATAAGCCATGGGTGACTAAAAGTGTCAAAACTAATCAGAGGAACATTTGCTTCATTCAGGGCAACACTGCTCGATATAAGGAGCTTCAAAAACAGCTAAAAAAGGAGCTCAAACTTGCCAAATGCAGATATAAGGACAAGGTTGAGAGTGTTGGAGATGTCTCTTTTTCTTTTTCATTAAAACAATCACAAATCAGTATTAAGACAAACTCCGCATGTTCGTTTGATGAAGGTTAGCAGGAGAATAGATGGTCTCGGTTAACTTCTATTTATTCCAAAAATCAAAAAGATTGCGAGATACAGAGCTCTGTGTCCAACTTCACGTCCCTGTCCGCAACAAGTGTCGTCAGTTCATGTAGTCTGACTGCTAACTTTCCCTGGACACTTTTATAAAGCGTTACAGTTATGAAATGTGCACGCAAGATGATTGGCTGTTTCTTCCGCTGCAGTTCCGCTTCCTCCTTCTGATTCCGCCACGCCTTACTGCTTTCACGTCAACTGCTCCTGCAAAACAAGGTCAAACGAGAACATGCACGCTACCAAAGCGTATCAATTATGTACAAGAGACTCACTGTCCTAGGATAATCTGTACTCATAAGGCAACAGTTACTGTCTTGTTATTTCCTTTATCTCTTAGTGACAATGTCTGCGGCCTCCTGCTTTCGAGGCTCTGTCACTCCTCCACCTAGTAATTTTCCACTAAGCTCTTAACACACAGTGAATTTCCAGTCTGTAATAGCTTCATATCTTCTGCTTTTCACATGCTTAGAGAATGGGTACAGTGATCAATATATAACCTTTTTACAATAATCCAACAGTCCCCCTTTTGGCCTCTACTAAGAGGCTACTATTCAGTAAGTTTAAACTCCCCCTTTTGATCTCAGACACTTGAGATCACATCTTCTTCTTCCTCCTCACCTGGGAGTTGCTCTCTAAGCAGAGCAGTGGTTTCACTGGCTGTTTCTTTTCAATAGCAGACACAATGATTCTTTCACACAATGACCTTATACATGGAATACAACAACAGCCACACAGTGCTAAGCAAGCTATCATCCCCACGAGAGAGAGAGAAAGACTGATACTATCAAACTATGCCATTTTCTAAACCACTGATCCAGCACTCCACCAGGGTTACTAATACCTGAGTGCTCATGCATTTCCTCAGACAGTCCGCCGACTGCATCTCTAGTCCCATTAGCCAATCTGAGAACGTTGTAATGGACATAATTAATTCAGTCGACATTTTTGTTCAGAGTGATTGGGAACAGAGCACTAATTATGGGGATGGTATCTCGCCTAATTCTTGTCCTGTACTGTTCCTAAGGAGACAAGTGTAATTATTTATTTTGGGAGTGAACATTGGAGGTATGGTGTTATTCTTAGTCAGAGGAAAAATTGAACTCAGCATCTTACACCCCTGTGGGTCTGGACTCATGGTCATATTCATCATACACTGGAAACCGGCAGGGTCTTGATCTGGAAATAGAGGTGCAGGTGTAGTAAACAATGTAGGTCTAGCTGAAGAGCATGCAACACAACTGGACATAGATCATATTGAAACCCTGTGCTCTGTCTCATTGTATACGTCAATTCCACGCCCCCATACTGCGTTAGACAATTGTCTGAGGTGCTCCTTTTATGACGTGGCATTTCTCTCTCTCTTGGGGATCTCTCATGATATACTAATGATAGCGCAATAACACAAGCTACTAGGAAACTTTGCAATTTCTGAAGAAATTGCTTGTGGGAGCTGCAAACTGTCAGCTACTGTTGCTACTGCTACTGCCACTGCAAGCTGCTGCTTCAACAAGATTTCTTTTCCAAATGTTGTAACACATATGATGAAATGCATATTTGTCACATCCCGTCAATGGCCACAAGGTGGGGCTATTGGCACCATGTTTCACCATGTTGTGCACACTGACATGGAAAACTTGTGTACCAAGTTTCATTTCACTGAAAACAACAGAACTGTAGAAATATCATGTTAAAACATTACAGTAGCGCCCCCTGCGGGTAGAATTGTATCAAATTTTACATAATGGTGCACTGTCGTTATATGTACAAGATTCTCAAATTTGGTATTGATCCAAATCAGCATTGAAGAGTTATGGCTCATTCAATGCATCAGGCCACACCTTCAAAAGCTTGGTAACCAATTACAGACAAATGGTAAGTGATACCAAAAAACGAAGATGAGCTGTGTTCGGGATCATGGTATCAAGTTATATCAAGTAATATATAATATATATAATAAATATCAAGTTTGGTGTAGATTGGATGAAAAATGTGCCAAAAGTAGCAAAAAATGCATTTTTGAAAAAATTCAAAATGGCGGAAAAAATTTCTAGACGCAAATGGGCGTGGCCTATATCCATCCAAGGAATACACTGTGCAAAAATTGTTTGGCTAGTCCTCACAGTTCATGAGTTATAAGCCAAAACATAAAACACATAATAACTGACCACATGGTGGCGCTATAGGTCGCATTGTAGAATATGTGAAGCAGTTCCACATGGCTCACCTGTCAATGAAGTTTGAACACTTTACCACTTTTAGTTTCTGAGATATGAGCTTTCAAACATTGCTCCCATTGACTTGCCATTATAAATTTTAATGCTTTAAAAAATTATATAAAATCATTGGAATATGTTAGAGAGGAGAAAAGTAATAGCACACATCTCCTTATGGGGATGTACAATTTGACATTGAAATGAAGTTGATACGACAAATCGTGTAGGACTAATTAGACTACGAAAAATGGCAAAATAATAATATAATATAGCCGCAAGCGGCAATTCCGGGGTTCAAGCCAGCGTGGACATTTAAATTGTGAAAGCTGGGTAAGATCAAGACCTTTGATACACTGAGTTTGTCGATGTTTAAAAAAAACCCTCATTGATTTATGGCCGGATTTTGTGAAAGGCCATTGCACTTGTTTGGAAGTTGTGGCACCCCCTATTGACCGATTTTAGAATAATACATGTGTTTCATAATTATTTTTTAACGTACCCTTCAAGTTTTGTAATGATTGGACAATCCGTTTCTGATTTCTAGTCTGATTTCTGTTACTGCATGCCCATTTTTTAAATTTGGGTGCCCCCTAGTGGTCAATTTGAATGAAACTTTCAGGATATGTGCCTGGTACCTCTTAAGACATTGCTTGCAAGGTTTGTGATGATTGGTCCAAACGTTGTGGAGTCATTTGTTGAGCCACGCCCCCTTTAAAGTTCATTAGTCATTCTTTTTAGAACAGACTGAGATCTCAATAACAGTGAAAGTGTTGGTGATAAAATTCTAAAAAAAAATGCACAGCATTCTGCTGATTTCTAGTATATTGTCAAATATTTTGGTGACATTTGGTTAAAAATGAGATGAAATAGAAAATGTTGTGCATACAGTACAAATTACAGTAAGATAATGAATATCACTGTGAGCTAATCGTTATACCGATCTGAACACCATTTGGAACATGTGACATCTAGTGTCCAAAAAGTAAGTGTGTCAACTATGCATGCATTTACATAAAGAGATGTTTTGTTTTGTTTTGGAGATGTTAATTAATTTAGCATATTCTTAAAAAAATATAGAGTGACGGACTTCTGAATTGACAACAGGTTGCAGTGCGGCAAAGTTTTGTCACAATTCAGTGAATGTGCTGAAAAGCTTTCAGCTGTGTAGGACACACTGCTGATTTTTTATGATTTTATGAAGTATGGAATGTGAAATGCCTTGAAATTTAGATTTTACGTAATAGGCCACGCCTCCTTTAAGCAATCATGGTCAAATTTCCTGTCTTGACTGAGACATGACTCTAGATGACGCAAAGCAGGTTTTGTACAAATATCTCTAGCTGATTATGAGATATTAACTTTTTGCTTGTGTAGCGCCCCCTATACGTTGATTTTAATCAAACCTTCAGGGTATGATTCAGATCGTGATGTTGACATTTCCTACAAGTTTTGTGACAATTGGCTCAACCGTTAAGGAGTAAATTCCATTTATGTGCTGAGCCACGCCCTCTGTAAAGTTCATTGATCAATATCATCAAAATGCAATGACATATCAAAAAGTCTTAAGATAACTTTTCAAAAGCTTTTTCCCATAATGGTCCACAGTATGTTTGGTACAAGTCAGACCTACACCTTAGGAGGAGATGTCAAAAATGTGTTTTGCAACAAATCCAATATGGCGGACAAATCTAGTGGGCAGACCTTGAGGTTTTTTTCTGTGTTTTGTAGAAGTCCTTGACCTGACCATGTGTGTCGAGTTTCAAGTCAATCTGACATACAGTGTGAGGATGGCTGCGTTTCAAATTCAAATTTTCCTTGACCTTAACTATAGCGCCACCATCTGGCCAATTGGCATTTTTATATTATGAGCACCATTTGCACACAACTTCCAGTCATTGGTGAAAATGTCATGTCTCTATGATGTACCATCTCACGGCAATTTGCGAAAACATTTCTGAATAATAATAATAATTAAAGCTGCAAGCAGCGATGAACGGGCCCTCGCACCTTCACGCAACTCGAGGGAGCTGGCAGGACGCCGGCCGACGTGGCCGTTCATTCCTGTCGAAGGCAGACACCGCACGCAGGAGTTACACATCATATCCGTCAAATCACATGAAGACATGTAATTTTGCCAGTAGGTGGCGCCGTACTAATAACCAAGTATTGGTGTATAGATGTGTTCAGGGCAGGATTTTCATCAATCCTGTGAAATTTGGGAAAGTTTGGAACATGTATGGTGAAGTTGTGAACCTGTTACAAGCAAATTCAAAATGGCAAACTTCCTGTTAGGTTTGGCACATGGCTGCAAGAGGCTTTTTTGTACGTCTTTCAGTGTTGCATGTGCCTACCAAGTTTCATACATGTAGGTCAAACCAGCTTCGGGGGCTGCTTCGTTGAAAATTTGTAAGGGGCGCTGTTGAGCCATGTTGGCACATGAAAGCACAAAAATCTCATCAGACAACACATATCGGGTCCTATCATATGTGTGCCAAGTTTCATGCCTTTACAAGCATCCCTTACCCCTCGAAAACAATTTCGTGTTTGATGGTGAATAAGGCATTGCCACAGTGACAGCGTTTGACGAAACCTCAAAAGCTTCTGATGTGATCATTATCAAGGTCTTGGGACTATGTCTCAGCAAAATTGAGGTGGTTGCGGTTAACTTGGTAGAAGAGAGACATGAAAGAATGAAAGCAATATCTTTCTGCCACCAGTCGGTGGCGATATGATGCTGACTAAAAATGTTTCTGTAGATGTTTTCAGGGCTGGACTTTTATCATATGTGTGAAGTTTTGGAAAGATGTGTCCACGTAGAGTCAAGTTACACAAGTTTTGTTATCATGGCAAAACATCAAAGTTTGCCGCCACGTCATGGCCACGCCCTTTGACGAAAACTTAAAGTGTTCACATTAAAACATCTTCCACATGTGATGGATAGACTGACCAAGATTGAGGTGGATCTGGCCAAGCTGTGGGAGGTATACTTCAAAATATAAAACATGTCACTTTCTGTTACCAGTAGGGAGCGCTACATTTTTCACAAATTATTGACATGGAGATCTCTTCAGCGCATAACTGTCATCAATCCATGGAAGTTTGGGGAATATTGGACCATGTCTGCTGGAGTTATACACTACTTCCTGTTTTGTGGCGAGACCTCAAAGTTTGAGGCCCTGCCACGGTCACATGGTGTGACAAGTCCAGCTGTTGATAGCTTTTCTTCCTCAATGTCTGGAGGTGGGACAGACCAAGTTTGAAGTCGATGGGATAAAATCTGTAGTAGTAGTTACAAGTTCGTGTTTTATGGCGTAGAAGGCGGAGCCACGGTGACAGCGTTTGACGAAACCTCAAGGCTGTGATAACTTTTCGTCTTCAAGATCTTGGGGTGGGACAGACCAAGTTTGAAGAGGATTGGATAAAAACTCTAGGACAAGTTCGTTCATTTACGTCTACTGGAAATTGTCAAAAATGCACAAAAGTGGCACAAGTAAATTCAAAATGGCGGACTTCCTGTTGGGTTTGGCCTATGCGTTAAGGAGGCTTTTTTGCGCCTCTAGGGATGATACATGTGCATACCGATTTTTGTGCATGTCGGCAAAACTTGCTATGGGGGATGCTGCACTTTAAGGGGCGTGGCCAAGCCATACGGCCACCCTCATTGATGAAACTCATACCATATGTTCAGGCCTGGACTGTTAACAAACGTCTTAAATTTCAGTCAGATTGGACCAAGTACACTAAAGTTAATGCGAATTTCTCTTTTTTGGCGAAACCTCAACCTTCGCCGCCACCTGACAGCCAAACCGTTTATCTATGGAAAATTCTTTTAATAACTTTTGATTAAAACTTTGTCTAGATCACACACAGTGATTTTCAAGTTGTTCTTATTAATCCTGTAGGAGGAGTTCGTTAAAATACAACACGTGCAAAATGCCAGAAATCACCATGAAATTCAAAGTAGCCAACTTCCTGTTGGGTGTGGCCAATGGGTCCAAGAGACATTTTTGTGTGTCTGGGTGTCATACATGTGTTTACCAATTTTCATGCATGTCGGTGAAACATGCAGCAGGGGCTGATGTTTAAAGGGCGTGGTCAAGCCATTTGACCACGCCCATCAACGAAACTCATATCACATGTTCAGGCCTGGACCGTTAACACACATATGAAGTTTCAGGCAGATATGACCAATGACCCTGAAGTTAAGGCCACTTTTATGCGTTTTGGCGAAACATCGACTTTGCCGCCCTCTGGGCGCAACGCCATTTGACGATACGTCACAATCTTCATAATGTAGTATTACCACGGTCTTGAGGCCTCTGACCAAATTTGAGTTGGATATGCTGAATGTGCTCAGAGCTGCACCTCAAAGTCTAAAACATGGCATTTTCTGTTTCCAGCAGGGGGCGCTATGACAAATACAAAATTTCTGCATGTAGACGTGTTCAGGGCGGGACTATTATATATCCAGGGAAGTTTGGTGCAGATCGGACCATTTACCCCAAAGTTATAGCAATTTTGTTTTTCATGGCGAGACGTCAAACTTCGCCGCCAAAAAGCCGATTACCCCCTCAACGGGTAACTGATCTTTTAATAACTTTTGATCACAAAGTAGTGTAGATGATACACAGCGATTTTGAAGCTGTTCTGATTAATCCTGTAGGAGGAGTTCGTTAAAATACAAAACGTGGAAAACGCCAAAAATGACTGTAAATTTCAAAATGGCCGACTTCCTGTCGGGTGTGGCCTACATGTGCAAGAGGCTTTTTTGTGCGTCTGGACACGATACATGTGCATACTGATTTTCGTGTACGTCTGTGAAAGTTGTTATGGGGGACGCTGCACTTTAAGGGGCGTGGCCAAGCCATACGGCCACGCTTATTGATGAACCTCATACTATACATTCAGGTCTGGACTGTTAACAAACATGTGAAGTTTGGTGAAGAATGGACAATGTATGCCAAAGTTATACTAATTTCATGTTTTATGGCGAGACATCAAACTTCGCCGCCACCTGACGGCCAAACCGTTTCACGATGCAAAAATCTGCTTCTAAGTTTTGATTACACCTTTGTCTAGATGGCACACAATGATTTTAAAGTTGTTCTGATGCATCCTGTAGGTGGAGTTCATTAAAATACAACACGTGGAAAACGCCAAAAATGACCATTAAATTCAAAATGGCCGACTTCCTGTTGTGTTTGGCCAATGGGTCCAAGAGACTTTTTTGTGCGTCTGGATGTGATACATATGTGTACCAATTTTCATGTATGTCAGTGAAACGTGCCGCAGGGGCTGATGTTTAAAGGGCGTGGCCAAGCCATTTGACCACGCCCATCAACGAAATTCACATGACATTGTCAGGGCTGGACTCTTAACACACATGTGAAGTTTCAGGCAGATATGCCCAAGGACACTGAAGTTAAGGCCACTTTCCTACGTTTTGGCGAAGCATCGACTTCGCCGCCCTCTGGGCGCAACGCCGTTTGACGATACGTCACAATCTTCATCATGTAGCATTAACAACGTGTTGAGGCCTTTCTGACCAAATTTGAGTTGGATATGCTGAACGTGCTCAGAGCTGCTCCTCAAAGTGTAAAAAATCACTTTTCCTGTCGCCAGCAGGGGGCGCTTTGAGAACAGGGGAATTTTTTGATGTAGACGTGTTCAGGGCGGGACTACGATCATACCCAGCAAGTTTTGTGTCGATTGGACCTTTCACGCCCAAGTAATAGCAATTCTGGGTTTTTGGGGGTTTTTTTTTTGAGACATCAAACTTCGCCGCCACCTGACGGCCAAACCGTTTAACGAGGGAAAGATCTTTTAATAACTTTTGATCATCATGTGGTCTAGTTGCAGCACGGCAAATTTGAAGCCGATCCAATGAACCGTCTAGGAGGAGATAGCTCTGAGAGCACACTAGCAAATCGCCAAAATCGGTAAAAAATGGAATATTCAAATCAAAATAGCCGGCTTCCTGTTGGTTTTAGAAAAAAGTCCAAGTGCGCATTTTCGTGCGTCTTGGGATGATACACGACCCCCCCCGAATTTTGAGAAATTTGGTCAAACGGGCTGGCGGTGGGAGCCGATTGAACAATTCTAGGGGGCGCCATTTCGCTATTTTGCAACTGGCATCGTTGAGATTTTGTGTATACATAAATGTCCCCTAGAAAAATGTGCACGTCAAATTTGGTGAGTTTTTGAATATGTTAAAGCCCCCAAAAATGCGATTAAGCGAAAAAAAAAAATAATAATAATAATTAAAGCTGCAAGCAGCGATGAACGGGCCCTCGCACCTTCACGCAACTCGAGGGTGCTGGCAGGACGCCGGCCGATGCGGCCATTCATTCCTGTCGAAGGCAGACCCCTCACGTTGGAGTTACACGTCATATCCCTCAAATCATACGAGGACATGTTATTTTGCCAGTAGGTGGCGCCGTACTAATAACCAAGTATTGGCGTATAGATGTGTTCAGGGCAGGACTGTCATCAATCCTGTGAAGTATGGGGAAGATTGGAACATGTATGGTGATTTTGTGAACCACTTACGAGCAAATTCAAAATGGCGGACTTCCTGTTGGGTTTGGCACATGGTTGCAAGAGCCTTTTTTGTACGTCTTTCAGTGATGCATGTATGTACCAAGTTTCATAGATGTAGGTCAAACCAGCGTCGGGGGCTGCTTTTTTGAAAAATTGTAGGGGGCGCTGTTGAGCCATGTTGGCACATCAGAGCAGATAAATCACATCACACAACACACATCGGAACTTCTTGTATGTGTACCAAGTTTCATGACATTACAAGCATCCCTTACCCCTCAAAAACAACTTCGTGTTTTATGGCGAATAAGGCGTTGCCACATTGACAGTGTTTGCTGAAACCTCAAAAGCTTCTGGTGTGATCATCATCAAAGTCTTGGGACTATGTCTACGCAAAATTGAGGTGGTTGTGGTTAACTTGGTAGAAGAGAGACATGAAAGAATGAAAGCAGTAACTTACAGATGCCACTAGGTGGCGCTATGAGGCTGATTAAAAATTTCTCGGTAGATGTTTTCAGGGCTGGACTTTTATCATATGTGTGAAGTTTTGGAAAGATATGTCCACGTAGAGTCAAGCTACACAACTTTTGTTATCATGGCGAAACATCAAAGTTTGCCGCTACGTCATGGCCACGCCCTTTGATGCAAACTTACAGTGTTCACAATAAAACATCTTCTACATGTGACGGATAGACTGACCAAGATTGAGGTGGATCTGGCCAAGTCTTGGGAGTTATACTTCAAAATATAAAACATGAAATTTTCTCTTACCATTAGGGGGCGCTGTATTTATCACAAATTATTCACATGGAGATCTCTTCAGAGCAGGACTGTCATCAATCCTGTGAAGTTTGGGGAAGATTGGACCATGGATGATGGAGTCATACACAACTTCCTGTTTTGTGGCGAGTCCCCAAAGATTGAGGCCCTGCCACGGTCACATGGTGTGACAACAAGTCCAGTTTTTGATAACTTTTCTTCATCAATGTCTGGAGGTGGGACAGACCAAGTAAGAAGTTGATGGGATAAAATCTGTAGGAGTAGTTACAATTTCGTGGTTTATGGCGAAGAAGGCGGGGCCACAGAGACAGCGTTTGACGAAAACCTGAAACGTTTGATAACTTTTCGTCTTCACGGTCTTGGGGTGGGACAGACCGAGTTTGAAGTGGATTGGATAAAAACTCTAGGACAAGTTCATTCATTTACGTCTACTGGAAATCGCCCAAAATGCACAAAAGTGGCACAAGTAAATTCAAAATGGCGGACTTCCGGTTGGGTTTGGAGCATAACTCCAAGAGGCTTTTTTGTACGTCTTGGAGTGTTACATATGCCTACCAAGTTTCATACATGTAAGTGAAACAAGCTTCGGGGGCTGCTTCATCGAAAAATTGTAGGGGGCGCTGTTGAGGCATCTTGGCACATCAAAACACAAAAAGCATATCAGACAACACAATTTGGGCCTTGTGATGGGTGTGCCAAGTTTCGTGAGTTTTCAAGTATCCCTTGCCCCTCAAAAAGAACCTCGTGTTTTATGGCGAATGAGGTGGCGCCACGGTGACAGCGTTGTACGAAACCTCAAAAGGTTCTGGTTTGATCATCACCAAGGTCTTGGGACTATGTATCCGCAAAATCAAGGTGGGTCGGGTGAACCTGGTAGAAGAGGGACATGAAAGAATGAAAAAAGTAACTTTCTGCCGCCAGTAGGTGGCGCTATGACGCTGATTCAAATTTCCTCTGTAGATGTTTTCAGGGCTGGACTGTTATCATATGTGTGAAGTTTTGGAAAGATATGTCCACGTAGAGTCAAGTTACAGCAACTTTTGTCATCATGGCGAAACATCAAAGTTCCCCGCCACGCCAAGGTCATGCCCTTTGACGAAAACTCACAGTATTCAATAGAAAGCATCATCAATGCCTTTTGGATAATTTCCCCAAGTTTGACGTTGATGTGTTCAACTTTGGACGAGATGTGCTTCAAAGTGTAAAACATGACATTTTATACTACCAGTAGGGGGCGCTATATCAATCACAAATTATTGACATGTAGATGTCTTCAGAGCGGGACTGTCATCAATCCTGTGAAGTTTGGGGAAGATTGGACAATGTATGCTGGAGTTATAAACTACTTCCTGTGTTATAATACTACTTCCTGTTTGTAGCGAAGTTTGAGGTCCCACAACGGCCACACGGTGTGACGAAAACTCAAGCTTTTGATAACTTTTTGTCTTCAACTTATGTAGGTGGGACAGACCAAGTTTGAAGTCGATCGGACAAAATCTCTAGGAGGAGATCGTTCATTTACGACCCCTGCAAATGGCCAAAAATGCATGAAAATTGCACATTCAATTCAAAATGGCCGACTTCCTGTTGGGTTTAGGGCATGGGCCCAGAGGCTTTTTTGTACGTCTTGGTGTGTTACATATGCCTACCAAGTTTCAGACACGTAGGTTAAACTACCTTCAGGGGCTGTTCCGTAGAAAATTTTTAGGGGGCGCTACTGAGCCATTCCTTTGCAGATTATCATGAAACCCCAAAACTTGCCCAGTTTTCGCACTTCTGATGAGTCTGTGAAGTTTCATGAGTTTTTGAGCATGTTAAGGTCCCCAAAAAGGCAATTCATTTTAGTTAAGAAGAAGAATAATAATAATTAAAGCTGCAAGCAGCGTTGAACGGGCCCTCGCACCCCACGCAACTCGGGGCCTGGCGCGGCCGCCACCGTCTCGCCAGAGGTCGACCGGCAGACGAAGCGCTGAATGTTCGCCTCCTTCGGACAGTGTAGGAACCAATGCGTTGCGACTTCCCGTCTCCACTGGGTGGCGCTATGACTCTGACTCCTGAGCGTCATGTGGGTGTGTTCATGCCAGGACTATTATCATACATGTGAAGTTTGGAGCAGATTCGACCATTAGATCCCATGTTATAGCAATATCATGTTTCATGGTGAGACATCAAGTGTCAACGCCATGTCACAGCCACACCTTTCCATGCTGAGCAATTCTCTTAATATGTTTTGATCACACACTTGTGTAGATGGTACACCAGTTTTGGAGTTAATTGATTCATTTCTGGAGGAGGAGATCATTAAAATACAACACGTGGAAAACGCCAAAAACGACTGTAAATTTCAAAATGGCCGACTTCCTGTCGGGTGTGGCCTATATGTGCAAGAGGCTTTTTTGTGCGTCTGGACACGATACATGTGCATACTGATTTTCGTGCACGTCGGTGAAAGTTGTTATGGGGGACGCTGCACTTTAAGGGGCGTGGCCAAGCCATACGGCCATACACGATGAAAAAATCTGCTTATAAATTTTGATTACACCTTTGTCTAGATGGCACACAATGATTTTGAAGTTGTTCTGATGCATCCTGTAGGTGGAGTTCATTAAAATACAACACGTGGAAAACGCCAAAAATGACAATTAAATTCAGAATGGCCGACTTCCTGTTGGGTTTGGCCAATGGGTCCAAGAGACTTTTTTGTGCGTCTGGATGTGATACATAGGTGTACCAATTTTCATGCATGTCAGTGAAACGTGCGGCAGGGGCTGATGTTTAAAGGGTGTGGCCAAGCCATTTGGCCACGCCCATCAACGAAATTCATATCACATGTTCAGGGCTGGACTGTTAACACACATGTAAAGTTTCAGGCAGATATGACCAAGGACACTGAAGTTAAGGCCACTTAACTGCGTTTTGGCGAACCGTTGACTTCGCCGCCCTGTGGGCGGAACGCCGTTCTGCGATACGTCACAAATCTTCATCATGTAGGATTACCAACGTGTTGGGGCCTTTCTGACCAATTTTGAGTTCGATATATTGAACGTGCTGAGAGTAGCACCTCAAAGTCTAAAACATCGCTTTTCCTGTCGCCAGCAGGGGGCGCTTTGAGAAGGGGGGAATTTTTTGATGTTGGCGTGATGAAGGCCGGACTACGATCATACCCAGCAAGTTTTGTGCCGATCGGACTTATCATGCCCAAGTAATAGCACTTTTGTTTTTTGGGTTTTGTTTGGCGAGACGTCAAACTTCGCCGCCACCTGATGGCCAAACCGTTTAACATAGGGAAAATCGTATGATAACTTTTGATCATCAAGTGGTCTAGTTCCAGCACGCCAAATTTGAAGCCGATCCGATGAATCATGTAGGAGGAGATAGAAAAAGTACGAGGAGTGCGAATCACCCAATCTGGCGTCAAATTCAAAATGGCTGACTTCCTGTTGGGTGTAGCCAATGGGTCCAAGAGGCTTTTTTGTGCGTCTGGATGTGATACATATGTGTACCAATTTTCATGCATGTCAGTGAAACGTGCCGCAGGGGCTGATGTTTAAAGGGTGTGGCCAAGCCATTTGGCCACGCCCATCAACGAAATTCATATCACATGTTCAGGGCTGGACTGTTAACACACATTTAAAGTTTCAGGCAGATATGCCCAAGGACACTGAAGTTAAGGCCACTTAACTGCGTTTTGGCGAACCGTTGACTTCGACGCCCTGTGGGCGGAACGCCATTCAGCGATACGTCACAAATCTTCATCATGTAGCATTACCAACGTGTTGAGGCCTTTCTGACCAATTTTGAGTTGGATATACTGAAGGTGCTGAGAGTAGCACCTCAAAGTCTAAAACATCGCTTTTCCTGTCGCCAGCAGGGGGCGCTTTGAGAACGGGGGAATTTTTTTATGTTGGCGTGATGAAGGCCGGACTACGATCATACCCAGCAATTTTTGTGCCGATCGGACTTATCATGCCCAAGTAATAGCACTTTTGTTCTTTGGGGGTTTTTTTGGCGAGACGTCAAACTTCACCGCCACCTGACGGCCAAACCGTTTAACGTAGGGAAAATCGTATGATAACTTTTGGTCATCAAGTGGTCTAGTTCCAGCACGCCAAATTTGAAGCCGATCCAATGAACCGTGTAGGAGGAGATAGCTCTGAGAGAATTCTTGGAAATCGCCAAAATCGTTAAAAAAATGAATATTCAAATCAAAATAGCCGGCTTCCTGTTGGTTTTAGAAAAAAGTCCAACTGCGCATTTTCGTGCGTCTTGGGATGATACACGACCTCCCCGAATTTCGTGGAATTTGGTCAAACGGGCTGCCGGTGGGAGCCGATTGAAATTTTCTAGGGGGCGCCATTTCGCCATTTTGCAACGCGCATCGTTTAAATTTTGTGTACACATAAATTTTCACCAAGACGAATGTGCATGCCAAATTTGGTGAGTTTTTGAATATGTTAAAGCCCCCAAAAATGCGTTTAAAGTCGCGGAAAAAAAAAAAAATAATAATAATAATAATAATAATAATAATAATAATAATAATAATAATAATCCTAAGGAAAACAATAGGGTCCTCGCACGGTACGTGCTCGGGCCCTAATAATTAAAGCTGCAAGCAGCGTTGAGCGGGCCCTCGCACCCCACGCAACTCGGGGCCTGGCGCGGCCGCCACCGTGTCACCAGAGGTCGACCGGCAGACGAGGCGCTGAATGTTCGCCTCCTTCGGACAGTGTAGGAACCAATGCGTTGCGACTTCCCGTCTCCACTGGGTGGCGCTATGACTCTGACTCCTGAGCGTCATGTGGGTGTGTTCATGCCAGGACTATTATCATACATGTGAAGTTTGGAGCAGATTCGACCATTAGATCCCATGTTATAGCAATATCGTGTTTCATGGTGAGACATCAAGTGTCGACGCCATGTCATAGCCACACCGTTCCATGCTGAGCAATTCTCTTAATCTGTTTTGATCACACACTTGTGTAGATGGTACACACCAGTTTTGGAGTTAATTGATTCATTTCTGGAGGAGGAGATCATTAAAATACAACACGTGGAAAACGCCAAAAATGACTGTAAATTTCAAAATGGCCGACTTCCTGTCGGGTGTGGCCTATATGTGCAAGAGGCTTTTTTGTGCGTCTGGACACGATACATGTGCATACTGATTTTCGTGCACGTCGGTAAAAGTTGTTATGGGGGACGCTGCACTTTAAGGGGCGTGGCCAAGCCATACGGCCACGCTTATTGATGAAACTCATACTATACATTCAGGTCTGGACTGTTAACAAACATGTGAAGTTTGGTGAAGAATGGACAATGTATGCCAAAGTTATACTAATTTCATGTTTTATGGCGAGACATCAAACTTCACCGCCACCTGACGGCCAAACCGTTTCACGATGCAAAAATCTGCTTATAAGTTTTGATTACACCTTTGTCTAGATGGCACACAATGATTTTGAAGGTGTTCTGATGCATCTTGTAGGTGGAGTTCATTAAAATACAACACGTGGAAAACGCCAAAAATGACCATTAAATTCAAAATGGCCGACTTCCTGTTGGGTTTGGCCAACGGGTCCAAGAGACTTTTTTGTGCGTCTGGATGTGATACATATGTGTACCAATTTTCATGCATGTCAGTGAAACGTGTGGGTGTGGCCAAGCCATTTGGCCACGCCCATCATATCACATGTTCAGGGCTGGACTGTTAACACACATGTGAAGTTTCAGGCAGATATGACCAAGGACACTGAAGTTAAGGCCACTTAACTGCGTTTTGGCGAACCGTTGACTTCGCCGCCCTGTGGGCGGAACGCCGTTCGGCGATACGTCACAAATCTTCATCATGTAGCATTACCAACGTGTTGAGGCCTTTCTGACCAATTTTGAGTTGGATATACT
Source organism: Cephalopholis sonnerati (assembly GCA_019142605.1). NCBI lineage: Eukaryota > Metazoa > Chordata > Actinopteri > Perciformes > Serranidae > Cephalopholis > Cephalopholis sonnerati. The sequence continues at coordinate 43,207,310 of JAGQAX010000006.1, read as the reverse complement.
GAACGTGCTGAGAGTAGCACCTCAAAGTCTAAAACATCGCTTTTCCTGTCGCCAGCAGGGGGCGCTTTGAGAACGGGGGAATTTTTTGATGTTGGCGTGATGAAGGCCGGACTACGATCATACCCAGCAAGTTTTGTGCCGATCGGACTTATCATGCCCAAGTAATAGCACTTTTGTTTTTTGGGGTTTTTTTGGCGAGACGTCAAACTTCGCCGCCACCTGACAGCCAAACCGTTTAACATAGGGAAAATCGTATGATAACTTTTGATGATCAAGTGGTCTAGTTGATGCACGCCAAATTTGAAGCCGATCCGATGAATCATGTAGGAGGAGATAGAAAAAGTACGAGGAGTGCGAATCGCCCAATCTGGCGTCAAATTCAAATTGGCCGACTTCCTGTTGGGTTTGGCACATGGCTGCAAGAGGCTTTTTTATACGTCTTTCAGTGATGCATGTGCGTACCAAGTTTCATAGATGTAGGTCAAACCAGCTTCGGGGGCTGTTTCGTAGAAAATTTGTAGGGGGCGCTGTTGAGCCATGTTGGCATATCAGAGCCGAAAAATCACATCAGAAAATGCATATTGGATCCTGTCATATGTGTGTCAAGTTTCATGACATTACAAGCATCCCTTACCCGTCAAAAACAACTTTGTGTTTTATGGCGAATAAGGTGTTGCCACGGTGACCAAACATCACCAAGCTTTACAGCTGGCCTCAGGAGTGACTCCACATCATGCTCGCCAAATTTCATGCGAATCGATGAATTTTATGTCACTTGATTTTTCTCTGATTATAGCGCCCCCTATTGGCTAATTTCTGCCAAATTGGGCTAGGATCGTCTGGATGACGTCTGAAAGAAGTGAATTGAGTTTGACATTGATATCTTTTACTTTGACAAAAATATGCAAAGGTATGTGTTTTTTAGCTAGCAGAAAAAAACTGTTTATTTTTAGCTAGCCTAATTTTTGGAGTAGCAAAATTCTTTTGATAACTTTTGGTCAGGCCAGTCTGGAGATTGCATGTGCAAAGTTTTGTGAAGATGGAGATTAAACGCTAGGAGGAGTTCGAAAAAGTAGGTTTTTGATGTATAGTAAATTACAAAGAGAAATTTGCAGTGGGAGTGGGCGTGGCCTATGTCAGAAGATGCGACACTATTTAGGGAACACGTGGATATAAAATTTATGAAGATGTGATTTAAAATGTGGAAGTTACAGGCCAAAATGCGTTTGTATCTCTTATAGCGCCACCTAGTGGAGAAGACGCACAATTTTTGCTATGGTTGGTCTGTATGCTATTCTCTATATACCCTGTGAATTTCACAGCCCTCAGCATAATACTTGGGCTGAAATAAATGTTTGTTTTTTATCTTGTAATAAGCCACGCCCACTTTTACCAGTCGTGACTACCTTCAAGATATGGCGTCAGGACAGGCCCAGCATAATACTCACCAAATTTCATAAATATCGGTGCAGCCATTTACCAGATATAAATTTCCCATATTTGCAGCGCCCCCTAGTGGCCAAAATTAGCTAAATTTGGTTCATTCTCTCACAGGCACATATCAAGCAAGGATCTCAGATTTGGTGTTGTTAGCATTTATTTTGACCGAAATATGCCACCGTTCGCCTTTTTATAGCTAGCTAGAAAAATTTATTCATTAATAATTTGAGCATATTATGACCAATCAAAATTCCTTTGATAACTTTAGATCAGGTCCAGCCGAAGACTGTACTTGCCAAGTTTCACGCAGAACGGACAAAACCCTAAGGAGGAGTTCGAAAAAGTAGGTTGTCCAGTTTTTGCGATGTTGTGAAAAACATGATAGGCAGAAATGGGAGTGGCCCTGCCCAGGTGATTCAGCACTATTCAGGGAATCTGTGGATATGAGGTTTTTGAATGTGTGACATATGGTCTGGGAGTTATAGCCCAAAACACGTTGAAAATGAGTAGGGGGCGCTTTTGAGCCATCTTGGCACATGAAAACACAAAAATCACATCAGACAACACAATTTGGGATGTCTGATGTGTGTGCCAAGTTGCGTGAGTTTTCGAGTGTCCCTTGCCCCTCAAAAACAACCTCGTGTTTTATGGCGAATAAGGTGGCGCCACAGTGACAGCGTTGGACGAAACCTCAAAGGCTTCTGCTTTGACCATCAACAAGGTCTTGGGAGTATGTATTTGCAAAATTGAGGTGGTTCGGGGGAACCTGGTAGAAGAGGGACATGAAAGAATGAAAAAAGTAACCTTCTGCCGCCAGTAGGTGGCGCTATGATGCTGATTCAAAATTTCTGTATAGATGTTTTCAGGGCTGGACAGTTATCATATGTGTGAAGTTTTGGAAAGATATGTCCACGTAGAGTCAAGTTACAGCTACTTTGGTCATCATGGCGAAACATCAAAGTTGGCCGCCACGCCAAGGTCACGCCCTTTGACGAAAACTCACAGTTTTCCATAGAAAGCATCATCAAGGCCTTATGGATAATTTCACCAAGTATGAGGTTGATGTGTTCAACTTTGGAGGAGATGTGCTTCAAAGTGTAAAACATGACATTTTCTACTGCCAGTAGGGGGCGCTATATTAATCACAAATTATTGACATGTAGATCTCTTCAGAGCAGGACTGTCATCAATCCTGTGAAGTTTGGGGAAGATTGGAGCATGTATGTTGGAGTAATAAACTACTTCCTGCGTTATAATACTACTTCCTGTTTGTAACGAAGTTTGAGGTCCCGGCACGGTCACACGGTGTGACGAAAACACAAGCTTTTGATAACTTTTCGTCTTCAGTTTATGTTGGTGGGACAGACCGAGTTTGAAGGCGATCGGACAAAATCTCTAGGAGGAGTTCGTTCATTTATGACCCCTGCAAATGGCCAAAAATACATGAAACTTCCACATTCAATTCAAAATGGCCGACTTCCTGTTGAGTTTAGGGCATGGGCCCAAGAGGCTTTTTTGTCCGTCTCGGCGTGCTACATATGTGTACCAAAATTCGTACGCTTCGGACAAAGTTAAAGCAGGGGGCTTTGATTTTGAAAACTGTTAGGGGGCGCCGTTGAGCCATTTTGTCACGCCCCTTTGTAATGACCATAAAATATCGAATTTTTCACCAGACGTGACGAGTGTGCAAAATTCTGGGACTTTTTGAGTACGTTCAGGCCCTCAAAAATGCGATCATAGGATAAAAAAAATAATAATAATAATAATAAGAATAAGAATTCCTTCGGTTTCAATAGGGCTCTCGCACGGTACGTGCTCGGGCCCTAATAATTCCTTGCATTTCAATAGGGTCCTCGCACCGCTAGGTGCTCGGGCCCTAATAATAATAATAATAATCCTAAGGAAAACAATAGGGTCCTCGCACGGTTCGTGCTCGGGCCCTAATTAAAGCTGCAAGCAGCGTTGAACGGGCCCTCGCACCCCACGCAACTCGGGGCCTGGCGCGGCCGCCACCGTGTCGCCAGAGGTCGACCGGCAAACGAGGCGCTGAATGTTTGCCTCCTTCGGACAGTGTAGGAACCAATGCGTTGCGATTTCCCGTCTCCACTGGGTGGCGCTATGACTCTGACTCCTGAGCGTCATGTGGGTGTGTTCATGCCAGGACTATTATCATACATGTGAAGTTTGGAGCAGATTCGACCATTAGATCCCATGTTATAGCAATATTGTGTTTCATGGTGAGACATCAAGTGTCGACGCCATGTCACAGCCACACCGTTCCATGCTAAGCAGTTCTCTTAATATGTTTTGATCACACACTTGTGTAGATGGTACACACCAGTTTTGGAGTTAATTGATTCATTTCTGGAGGAGGAGATCATTAAAATACAACACGTGGAAAACGCCAAAAATGACTGTAAATTTCAAAATGGCCGACTTCCTGTTGGGTGTGGCCTATCCGTGCAAGAGGCTTTTTTGTGCGTGTGGATGTTATACATGTGTCTACCAAGTTTCGTGCATATCAGTGAGACGTCCTATGGTGGTTATTTGTGTGAATGGGCGTGGCCAATCCATTTAGCCACGCCTATTAACGAAATTCATAACATATGTTCTGGGTTGGACTGTCAATACACCTGTGAAGTTTCACACAGATCTGACCAAGTACAGTGAAGTTATTGCCACTTCCTGTTTCATGGCAAGACGTCAAAATTCAACCTCCCACAACTGGCGTGCCCTTTAGATTCTGCGAGACCTTTTAATAACTTTTGATCAGGAAGTGTTCTAGATGGTAATCGGTAATTTTGAAGCCGTTCTGATGAATTCTGTAGGAGGAGTTCGTTAAAATACGATGCGTGCGCGACACCAAAAATGACCATGACATTCAAAATGGCCGACTTCCTGTTGAATTTAGCCTAGAGGTCCAAGAGACTTTTTTGTTTGTCTGGGGGTGATGGAGATGTGTACCAATTTTTGTGCATATCGGTGAGACGTCCTATGGAAGTAATTCATATGAATGGGCGTGGCCAAGCCATATGGCCACGCCCATTGACGAAATTCATATCACATATTCAGGGCTGGACTGTTGACACACATATGAAGTTTCAGGTGGATATCATCAAAAACACCAAAGTTAAGGCCATTTTTATGCATTTTGGCGAAGGGTCGACTTCGCCGCCCTCCGGATGGAACGCCGTTTGACGACAGTCAAAATTCTTCATCATGGAGCATTACCAACATGTTGAGGCCTTTCTGACCAAATTTGAGCTGGATTTGCTGAACGTGCTCAGAGCTGGACCTCAAAGTCTAAAACATCGCTTTTTCTGTCACCAGCAGGGGGCGCTATGCAAATTTCAATATTTCTGCATGTAGACGTCTTCAGGGCGGGACTATTATGAATCCTGGGGAGTTTGGTACCGTTCGGACTATTAATGCCAAAGTTATAGCAATCTCGTTTTTCATGGCGAGACATCAAACTTCGCCGCCACGCCCAGGTCAGGTTGTTTGGAGTTTACGTAATCCGTTAATAACTTTTGATCACAAACTAGTCTAGTTGGTGCACAGCAATTTTGAAGCCGTTCTGATTATTCCTGTAGGAGGAGTTCGTTAAAATACAACACGTGGAAAACGCCAAAAATGGCCGTTCAACGCCAAATATCTCACTTCCTGTTGGGTTTAGCCTATGTGTCCCTGTGACCTTTTTTGTGCGTCTCAGCATGATCTACATGCGTACCGATTTTCGTGCAGATCCGTGAAACCTGCCGAGTAGGGTGCTCTTTAAGGGGCGTGGCCTATCCATTTTGACCCGCCCACCTCCACGAACCCTAAAATACCTAAATTTACACCGCGACTGATGCGCATGCCAAAATTGGCGTGCTTTGGAATATGTTCAGGCCTCCAAATAAGCGATTTACTTTTGTCGTAATAATAATAATAATTAAAGCTGCAAGCAGCGTTGAACGGGCCCTCGCACCCCACGCAACTCGGGGCCTGGCGCGGCCGCCACCGTGTCGCCAGAGGTCGACCGGCAGACGAGGCGCTGAATGTTCGCCTCCTTTGGACAGTGTAGGAACCAATGCGTTGCGACTCTCACCAATGCGTTGCGACTTCCCGTCTCCACTGGGTGGCGCTATGACTCTGACTCCTGAGCGTCATGTGGGTGTGTTCATGCCAGGACTATTATCATACATGTGAAGTTTGGAGCAGATTCGACCATTAGATCCCATGTTATAGCAATATTGTGTTTCATGGTGAGACATCAAGTGTCGACGCCATGTCACAGCCACACCGTTCCATGCTAAGCAATTCTCTTAATATGTTTTGATCACACACTTGTGTAGATGGTACACACCAGTTTTGGAGTTAATTGATTCATTTCTGGAGGAGGAGATCATTAAAATACAACACGTGGAAAACGCCAAAAATGACTGTAAATTTCAAAATGGCCGACTTCCTGTTGGGTGTGGCCTATCCGTGCAAGAGGCTTTTTTGTGCGTGTGGATGTTATACATGTGTCTACCAAGTTTCGTGCATATCAGTGAGACGTCCTATGGTGGTTATTTGTGTGAATGGGCGTGGCCAATCCATTTAGCCACGCCTATTAACGAAATTCATAACATATGTTCTGGGTTGGACTGTCAATACACCTGTGAAGTTTCACACAGATCTGACCAAGTACAGTGAAGTTATTGCCACTTCCTGTTTCATGGCGAGACGTCAAAATTCAACCTCCCACAACTGGCGTGCCCTTTAGATTCTGCGAGACCTTTTAATAACTTTTGATCAGGAAGTGTTCTAGATGGTAATCAGTAATTTTGAAGCCGTTCTGATGAATTCTGTAGGAGGAGTTCGTTAAAATACGATGCGTGCGCGACACCAAAAATGACCATGACATTCAAAATGGCCGACTTCCTGTTGAATTTAGCCTAGAGGTCCAAGAGACTTTTTTGTTTGTCTGGGGGTGATGGAGATGTGTACCAACTTTTGTGCATATCGGTGAGACGTCCTATGGAAGTAATTCATATGAATGGGCGTGGCCAAGCCATATGGCCACGCCCATTGACGAAATTCATATCACATATTCAGGGCTGGACTGTTGACACACATATGAAGTTTCAGGTGGATATCATCAAAAACACCAAAGTTAAGGCCATTTTTATGCATTTTGGCGAAGGGTCGACTTCGCCGCCCTCCGGATGGAACGCCGTTTGACGACAGTCAAAATTCTTCATCATGGAGCATTACCAACATGTTGAGGCCTTTCTGACCAAATTTGAGCTGGATTTGCTGAACGTGCTCAGAGCTGGACCTCAAAGTCTAAAACATCGCTTTTTCTGTCACCAGCAGGGGGCGCTATGCAAATTTCAATATTTCTGCATGTAGACGTCTTCAGGGCGGGACTATTATGAATCCTGGGAGTTTGGTACCGTTCGGACTATTAATGCCAAAGTTATAGCAATCTCGTTTTTCATGGCGAGACATCAAACTTCGCCGCCACGCCCAGGTCAGGTTGTTTGGAGTTTACGTAATCCGTTAATAACTTTTGATCACAAACTAGTCTAGTTGGTGCACAGCAATTTTGAAGCCATTCTGATTATTCCTGTAGGAGGAGTTCGTTAAAATACAACACGTGGAAAACGCCAAAAATGGCCGTTCAACGCCAAATATCTCACTTCCTGTTGGGTTTAGCCTATGTGTCCCTGTGACCTTTTTTGTGCGTCTCAGCATGATCTACATGCGTACCGATTTTCGTGCAGATCCGTGAAACCTGCCCAGTAGGGTGCTCTTTAAGGGGCGTGGCCTAGCCATTTTGACCCGCCCACCTCCACGAACCCTAAAATACCTAAATTTACACCGCGACTGATGCGCATGCCAAAATTGGCGTGTTTTGGAATATGTTCAGGCCTCCAAATAAGCGATTTACTTTTGTCGTAATAATAATAATAATTCCTGCAATTTCAATAGGGTCCTCGCACCGCTTGGTGCTCGGGCCCTAATTAAAGCTGCAAGCAGCGTTGAACGGGCCCTCGCACCCCACGCAACTCGGGGCCTGGCGCGGCCGCCACCGTGTCGCTTGAGTTCGACCGGCAGACGAGGCGCTGAATGTTCGCCTCCTTCGGACAGTGTAGGAACCAATGCGTTGCGACTTCCCGTCTCCACTGGGTGGCGCTATGACTCTGACTCCTGAGCGTCATGTGGGTGTGTTCATGCCAGGACTATTATCATACATGTGAAGTTTGGAGCAGATTCGACCATTAGATCCCATGTTATAGCAATATCGTGTTTCATGGTGAGACATCAAGTGTCGACGCAATATCACAGCCGCACCATTCCATGTTGAGCAATTCTCTCAATATCTTTTGATCACACACTGGTGTAGATGGTACACAGCAGTTTTGGAGTGAATTGGATCATTTCTGGAGGAGAAGATCATTAAAATACGCCAGGTGGAAAACGCCAAAAATGACTGTAAATTTCAAAATGGCCGACTTCCTGTTGGGTGTGGCCTATCCGTGCAAGAGGCTTTTTTGTGCGTGTGGATGTTATACATGTGTCTACCAAGTTTCGTGCATATCAGTGAGACGTCCTATGGTGGTTATTTGTGTGAATGGGCGTGGCCAATCCATTTAGCCACGCCTATTAACGAAATTCATAACATATGTTCTGGGTTGGACTGTCAATATACCTGTGAAGTTTCACACAGATCTGACCAAGTACAGTGAAGTTATTGCCACTTCCTGTTTCATGGCGAGACGTCAAAATTCAACCTCCCACAACTGGCGTGCCCTTTAGATTCTGCGAGACCTTTTAATAACTTTTGATCAGGAAGTGTTCTAGATGGTAATCGGTAATTTTGAAGCCGTTCTGATGAATTCTGTAGGAGGAGTTCGTTAAAATACGATGCGTGCGCGACACCAAAAATGACCATGACATTCAAAATGGCCAACTTCCTGTTGAATTTAGCCTAGAGGTCCAAGAGACTTTTTTGTTTGTCTGGGGGTGATGGAGATGTGTACCAATTTTTGTGCATATCGGTGAGACGTCCTATGGAAGTAATTCATATGAATGGGCGTGGCCAAGCCATATGGCGACGCCCATTGACGAAATTCATATCACATATTCAGGGCTGGACTGTTGACACACATATGAAGTTTCAGGTGGATATCATCAAAAACACCAAAGTTAAGGCCATTTTTATGCATTTTGGCGAAGGGTCGACTTCGCCGCCCTCCGGATGGAACGCCGTTTGACGACAGTCAAAATTCTTCGTCATGGAGCATTACCAACATGTTGAGGCCTTTCTGACCAAATTTGAGCTGGATTTGCTGAACGTGCTCAGAGCTGGACCTCAAAGTCTAAAACATCGCTTTTTCTGTCACCAGCAGGGGGCGCTATGCAAATTTCAATATTTCTGCATGTAGACGTCTTCAGGGCGGGACTATTATGAATCCTGGGGAGTTTGGTACCGTTCGGACTATTAATGCCAAAGTTATAACAATCTCGTTTTTCAGGGCGAGACATCAAACTTCGCCGCCACGCCCAGGTCAGGTTGTTTGGAGTTTACGTAATCCGTTAATAACTTTTGATCACAAACTAGTCTAGTTGGTGCACAGCAATTTTGAAGCCGTTCTGATTATTCCTGTAGGAGGAGTTCGTTAAAATACAACACGTGGAAAACGCCAAAAATGGCCGTTCAACGCCAAATATCTCACTTCCTGTTGGGTTTAGCCTATGTGTCCCTAGACATTTTTTGTGCGTCTCAGCATGATCTACATGCGTACCGATTTTCGTGCAGATCCGTGAAACCTGCCGAGTAGGGTGCTCTTTAAGGGGCGTGGCCTAGCCATTTTGACCCGCCCACCTCCACGAACCCTAAAATACCTAAATTTACACCGCGACTGATGCGCATGCCAAAATTGGCGTGTTTTGGAATATGTTCAGGCCTCCAAATAAGCGATTTACTTTTGTCGTAATAATAATAATAATTCCTGCAATTTCAATAGGGTCCTCGCACGGACGTGCTCGGGCCCTAATAATTCCTGCAATTTCAATAGGGTCCTCGCACGGACGTGCTCGGGCCCTAATAATAATTCCTTCAATTTCAATAGGGTCCTCGCACGGTACGTGCTCGGGCCCTAATAATAATAATTCCTTCAATTTCAATAGGGTCCTTGCACGGTACGTGCTCGGGCCCTAATAATCCTAAGGAAAACAATAGGGGCCTCGCACCGTGCTCGGTGCGCACCGTTTCACGGTGCGCGCCTCGGTGCTCGGGCCCTAATAATAATAATAATAATAATTAAAGCTGCAAGCAGCGTTGAACGGGCCCTCGCACCCCACGCAACTCGGGGCCTGGCGCGGCCGCCACCGTCTCGCCAGAGGTCGACCGGCAGACGAGGCGCTGAATGTTCGCCTCCTTCGGACAGTGTAGGAACCAATGCGTTGCGACTTCCCGTCTCCACTGGGAGGCGCTATGACTCTGACTCCTGAGCGTCATGTGGGTGTGTTCATGCCAGGACTATTATCATACATGTGAAGTTTGGAGCAGATTCGACCATTAGATCCCATGTTATAGCAATATCGTGTTTCATGGTGAGACATCAAGTGTCGACGCCATGTCACAGCCACACCGTTCCATGCTGAGCAATTCTCTTAATATGTTTTGATCACACACTTGTGTAGATGGTACACACCGCTGGTCCTGGGAAACGCTCATGCTTTGCATGTGCGTTCCCCAAGCCCCGCGGGCTTGGCCTCCTAATAAAAATCCGAACAAAAACAATAGGGTTCCCAGCACCGCTGGTCCTGGGAAACGCTCATGCTTTACATGCGCGTTCCCCAAGCCCCGTGGGCTTGGCCCCCTAATAATAAAAATCCAAACAAAAACAATAGGGTTCCCAGCACCGCTGGTCCTCGGAAACGCTCATGCTTTGCATGCGCGTTCCCCAAGCCCCGCGGGCTTGGCCCCCTAATAATAATAATAATAATAATAAAAATCCGAACAAAAACAATAGGGTTCCCAGCACCGCTGGTCCTGGGAAACGCTCATGCTTTGCATGCGCGTTCCCCAAGCCCCGCGGGCTTGGCCCCCTAATAACTCCTTCAGTTTCAATAGGGTCCTCGCACCGCTAGGTGCTCGGGCCCTATTAATAATCCTAAGGAAAACAATAGGGTCCTCGCACGGTACGTGCTCGGGCCCTAATAATAATAATAAAACAGTAGGAAAACAATAGGGTTTCAGCCCTTCGGGCTTGAACCCCTAAATATAGCCACAAGCGGCAATTCCGGGGTTCAAGCCAGCATGGATATTTAAATTGTGAAAGCTGGGTAAGATCAAGACCTTTGATAGACTTAGTTTTTTGATGTTTGAAAAACCCTCATTGATTTATGGCCGGATTTTTTGAAAGGCCGTTGCACTTGTTTGGAAGATGCGGGGCCCCCTACTGACTGATTTTAGAACAATACACATGTTTCATAATTATTATTTAACATACCCTGCAACTTTTATTATGACTGAACAATCAGTTTCTGATTTGAAGGCTGATTTGTGTCACTGCATGCCCATTTTTTAAATTTTGATGCCCCCTAGTGGTCAATTTAAATGAACCTTTCAGGATATGTGCCTGGTACCTCTTAAGACATTGCTTGCAAGGTTTGTGACCATTGGTCCAAACGTTGTGGAGTCATTTGCTGAGCCACACCCCCTTTAAATTTCATTAGTCATTCTTTTTAGAACAGACTGAGATCTCAATAACAGTGAAAGCATTGGTGATAAAATTCTGAAAAAAAATTGCACATCATTCTGCCTATTTCAAGTATATTGTCAAATATTTTGGTGACATTTGGTTGAAAATTAGATGACATAGAAAATGTTGTGCATACAGTACAAATTACAATAAGATAATGGATATCACTGTGAGCTAACCGTTATACCGATGTGAACACCATTTGGAACATGTGACATCTAATATCCAAAAAGTAAGTGTGTCAACTATGCTTCCATTTACATGAAGACTTTTGGAGATACTGATGTTCATTGATTTTGCATATTTTTAAAAATACAGAGTGAGGGATTTCTGAATTGACAACAGGTTGCATGCGGCAAAGTTTTGTCACAATTCAGTGAATGTGCTGAAAAGCTTTCAGCTGTGTAGGGGACACTGCTGATTTTTTATGATTTTATGAAGTATGGAATGTGAAATGCCTTGAAATTTAGATTTTACCTAATAGGCCACGCCCCCTTTAAGCAATCATTGTCAAATTTCCTGTCTTGACTGAGACATGACTCTAGATGACGCAAAGCAGGTTTTGTACAAATATCTCTAGCTGATTATGAGATATTAACTTTTTGCTTGTGTAGCGCCCCCTATGGGTTGATTTTAATCAAACGTTCAGGGTATGATTCAGATCGTGATTTTTACATTTCCTACAAGTTTTGTGACAATTGGCTCAACGGTTAAGGAGTAAATTCCATTTATGTGCTGAGCCATGCCCTCTCTCAAGTTCATTGATCAATATCATCAAAATGCAATGACATATCAAAAAGTCTTTGATAACTTTTCAAAACCTTCATCCCATGATGGTCCACAGTATGTTTGGTACAAGTCAGACCTACACCTTAGGAGGAGATGTCAAAAACGTGTTTTGCAAAAAATCCAATATGGCGGACAAATCTAGTGGGCGGACCTTGAGGTTTTTTCCAGGATTTCGTAGAAGTCCTTGACCTGACCATGTGTATCGAGTTTCAAGTCAATCTGACATACAGTGTGAGGGTGGTTGCATTTCAAATTCAAATTTTCCTTGACCTTAAGTATAGCGCCACCATCTGGCCAATTGGCATTTTTATATTATGAGCACCATTTGCACAAAACTTCCAGTCATTGGTGAAAATGTCATGTCACTATGATGTACCATCTCAGGGGAATTTGCGAAACATTTCTGAATAATAATAATAACAATAATAACCAGGTCTCGCGGATTCCACGGAAGTCGGCCCGACCAAACATCACTAAGCTTGACGGCTGGCATCAGGAGTGACTCCACACCACGCTCACCAAATTTTATGCGAATCTGAATAACTTTCATGTCACTTGACGTTTCTCTGTTTATAGCGCCCCCTATTGGCCAATTAGCGCCAATTTTGGCACAGAGCCTGTGGATGACGTCGGAAACAAGTGACTTGAGTTTGACATTGATAGCTTTTACTTTGACAAAAATATGCAACGGTATGTGTTTTTTAGCTAGCAGAAAAAATTGTTTATCTATTTCTACCGCATTTTTTGGAGTAGCAAAATTCTTTTGATAACTTTTGATCAGGCACGTCTGGAGATTGTATGTGCAAAGTTTCGCGCAGATGGAGCTTAAACGCTAGGAGGAGATAGAAAAAGTAGGTTTTTGATGTGTAGTGACCTACAAAGAGAAATATGCAGTGGAAGTGGGCGTGGCCTATGTCAGAAGATGCGACTCTATTGTGGGAACACGTGGATATTAAGTTTATGAAAATGTGATTTAAAATGTGGAAGTTACAGGCTAAAATGCGTTTTCACCCGTTATAGCGCCACCTAGTGGAGTAGACACACAATTTTTGCTGTGGGTGGTCTGTGTCCTATTCTATATATACCCTGTGAATTTCACTGCCCTCAGCATAATACTCGAGGTGAAATAAATGTTTGTTTTTTATCTTGTAATAAGCCACGCCCACTTTGACCAGTCATGATGAACTTCAAGACATGGCCTCAGGAGTGACCCAGCATCATACCCACCAAATTTGGTAAAAATCGGTGCAGCCATTTAAGAGATATAAATTTCCCATATTTGCAGCGCCCCCTAGTGGCCAACATTAGCCAAATTTGGCTCATAACGTCACAGTCACATGCCAATGAAGGGTCTTCGATTTGGTGTTGTTTGCATCTATTTTGACCGAGATATGCAACACTTTGCCTTTTTATAGCTAGCTAGAAAAATGTATTCGTTAATCATTTGCGCATTTTTTGACTTAACAAAATTCTTTTGATAACTTTAGATCAGGTCCAAGAGAAGACTGTCAGTGCCAAGTTTCACGCTGATTGGACAAAAACCCAAGGAGGAGATAGAAAAAGAAGGTTTTTCAGTTTTCACGATTTTGTGAAAAAAATTTCTAGGCAGAAATGGGCGTGGCCTAGCCCAGGTGATTCAGCACTATTCAGGGAATCTGTGGATATGATGTTTTTGAATGTGCGACATATGGTGTGGGAGTTATAGCCCAAAACGCATTTACCTTGGTTATAGCACCACCATCTGGCCAATTGGTATTTCTATATTATGAGCACCATTTGCACACAACTTCCAGTTATTGGTGAAAATTTCATGTCTCTACGATGTAACATCTCACGGGAATTTGCGAAAACATTTCTGAAGAAGAAGAAGAAGAAGAATAAAACAGTAGGAAAAGAATAGGGTTTCAGCCCTTCGGGCTTGAACCCCTAATAGTAATAATAATAATAAAACAGTAGGAAAACAATAGGGTTTCAGCCCTTCGGGCTTGAACCCCTAATAAGAAGAAGAAGAATAAAACAGTAGGAAAACAATAGGGTATCAGCCCTTCGGGCTTGAACCCCTAATAATAATAATAAATAAAGAGCGAAGATAACATAGTGTGGGAGCTGCAGCTCCCACACAATGAATAAATAAATAAATAAAGAGCGAAGATAACATAGTGTGGGAGCTGCAGCTCCCACACAAATATTGCAAATAGTCCAATATACCACCAACGTTGTTCTCTCCTCGATCTGTTAGCTAAAAGCAGTTCCTCCAATCAGTTCTAGGCAATATCTATCCTTTGTACTCTGGTCAAAGCGTTGATCCAGAGGAGCTTTAAACCTTCTTAACACATCCTAGCTCTGCGTTTCCGCGAGCTAAAAGTAATAATAAAATGTCTTACAGTCCTCCTTCCTGTACCTGTCCCCTGGTTACTACTGGGGACTCTGCTGCTGCACACTGACTCCAATTATACGATGTATCACCTTTCCCTTTTAACCTTACAGCGTGTGAGGTCCTCTCCAACACTTTGTAGGGCCCTGTCCACCTTGGTTCGGACCACTTCCTCTTAAAGACCTTCCGCAGCACCCACTCTGATGTCGGTGCCTCGCGGTCCTTGTTCTCCTCACCTTCACGGTGTCCCACCTGTTTTGAGAAAGCTGACACCAATGCTGTTAGTTGATCATAGTATGGTTTGTATCTCAGAGGGCTTTCTCCTCCCTCTGTTTCAACCCCAATGCCTTCTCTACCTCCTGTAAATCTTTGTTTTTTAAATGGGTTCCGTTATCTGACCTAATTCTCTTAGGGAACCCATGCATTGGAATGTACTGATTAATCAGAAATTTGACCACCGTTTTTGCATCCTCTGATTTTGCAGGTATGGCTTCTGGCCAGCCAGTGTATGCATCCACTGCTACCAGAAGATACCTGTACCCGTAGCCAATGATAATTTGAGAGGCTTCTTGCTGCTCGGTTATTAACATATTTACATCACAAGCTGGCAACAAATCATATACTGTTTTCCCTGTCTGGATATCTGGGAAGGGGAAATTTCCCTTCATGTGGTTTCATAGTTGGACGGATATTATACACTGTACATATATTACATTCTCTGATATGTCCCTCTACTAATCCTGGGAGATGAGGATGCCACCAATGACTCAAGTTTCTCAACACCTGAGCAGAGGTGGGTAGAGTAGCCAAAAATTGTACTCAAGTAAGAGTATTGTTACTTAAGAATAATATGACTCAAGTAAAAGTAAAAAGTAGTCATCCAAATAATTACTTGAGTAAGAGTAAGAAAGTATTTAGTGATAAAACTACTCAAGTACTGAGTAACTGCTGAGTAACTTCAGATTTGTTGTTTTAATAATCAGGGCATGAATGTAATCAAATAGACATACATATAAAATAGCAATGTACAAATTCAGATGTTGCCAAACAATACCCCTGTAACTAAAATAGTAAATGAAATCTTTACAAAATAGCATAAATTAAGGCAAATTCAGCCACAAGAAACAGTAATAAATTCTTTGTTACCAATTTAATAGTTTCAAAACATATCATCTTTTCAAAACATTCTCTTCTGTCAGACTGTCATTCTTTTTCATAACAACATTCTTGAAACCAGTGCCTTATAAACAGCACTTGAGCACTGTGTTTGAACTCTTCAAACATTATTTGGAATGAGGTTTAAAAATCAGTAAGCGAGAGACTAGGTGTTTGTTATGGTGAATAAAAATTAGTGGAACAGATAACAATTTAGTCATTTCAAAACTCTTCTCAAGTTCGAAGAGGAGTTCTTGTAGGCTGAAATGTCGACATGTTCAGTTCAATTCAATTCAGTTCAAAGTGTTTATTGTCATATGCACAGTGAGGAAACGCGTTTCCCTGTGCAATAAAATTCTTCCTTTGCTGACTGCAATGAATGCCAGAAAAAAGATACAACTAAAGATATCCTTTATTAGTCCCACAGCAGGGAAATTTCTCTAAATTTCTAAATCCACACTCAATTTAAATAGATAAAAAGTAAACAATATAGATGAAAAAATATAAAAGGAATATATAAACAAGGGAAATATAGATACAGTACAGGCCAAAAGTTTGGACACACCTTCTCATTCAATGCGTTTTCTTTATTTTCATGACTATTTACATTGTAGATTCTCACTGAAGGCATCAAAACTATGAATGAACACATGTGGAGTTATGTACTTAACAAAAAAAGGTGAAATAACTGAAAACATGTTTTATATTCTAGTTTCTTCAAAATAGCCACCCTTTGCTCTGATTACTGCTTTGCACACTCTTGGCATTCTCTCGATGAGCTTCAAGAGGTAGTCACCTGAAATGGTTTTCCAAGAGTCTTGAAGGAGTTCCCAGAGGTGTTTAGCACTTGTTGGCCCCTTTGCCTTCACTCTGTGGTCCAGCTCACCCCAAACCATCTCGATTGGGTTCAGGTCCGGTGACTGTGGAGGCCAGGTCATCTGCCACAGCACTCCATCACTCTCCTTCTTGGTCAAATAGCCCTTACACAGCCTGGAGGTGTGTTTGGGGTCATTGTCCTGTTGAAAAATAAATGATCGTCCAGCTAAACGCAAACCGGATAGGATGGCATGTCGCTGCAGGATGCTGTGGTAGCCATGCTGGTTCAGTGTGCCTTCAATTTTGAATAAATCCCCAACAGTGTCACCAGCAAAACACCCCCACACCATCACACCTCCTCCTCCATGCTTCACAGTGGGAACCAGGCATGTGGAATCCATCCGTTCACCTTTTCTGCGTCTCACAAAGACACGGCGGTTGGAACCAAAGATCTCAAATTTGGACTCATCAGACCAAAGCACAGATTTCCACTGGTCTAATGTCCATTCCTTGTGTTTCTTGGCCCAAACAAATCTCTTCTGCTTGTTGCCTCTCCTTAGCAGTGGTTTCCTAGCAGCTATTTGACCATGAAGGCCTGATTCGCGCAGTCTCCTCTTAACAGTTGTTCTAGAGATGGGTCTGCTGCTAGAACTCTGTGTGGCATTCATCTGGTCTCTGATCTGAGCTGCTGTTAACTTGCAATTTCTGAGGCTGGTGACTCGGATGAACTTATCGTCAGAAGCAGAGGTGACTCTTGGTCTTCCTTTCCTGGGTCGGTCCTCATGTGTGCCAGTTTCGTTGTAGCGCTTGATGGCTTTTGCGACTCCACTTGGGGACACATTTAATGTTTTTGCAATTTTCCGGACTGACTGACCTTCATTTCTTAAAGTAATGATGGCCACTCGTTTTTCTTTAGTTAGCTGATTGGTTCTTGCCATAATATGAATTTTAACAGTTGTCCAATAGGGCTGTCGGCTGTGTATTAACCTGACTTCTGCACAACACAACTGATGGTCCCAACCCCATTGATAAAGCAAGAAATTCCACTAATTAACCCTGATAAGGCACACCTGTGAAGTGAAAACCATTTCAGGTGACTACCTCTTGAAGCTCATCGAGAGAATGCCAAGAGTGTGCAAAGCAGTAATCAGAGCAAAGGGTGGCTATTTTGAAGAAACTAGAATATAAAACATGTTTTCAGTTATTTCACCTTTTTTTGTTAAGTACATAACTCCACATGTGTTCATTCATAGTTTTGATGCCTTCAGTGAGAATCTACAATGTAAATAGTCATGAAAATAAAGAAAACGCATTGAATGAGAAGGTGTGTCCAAACTTTTGGCCTGTACTGTATATGTACAAAAGATAAAGATAAATTAAGGCAGCAAGAAACTGTAGTGCAACAAATTGTATGTGCAAAAACTTTGTATGTGCAAAAGTCATGTGCAGACTGGATGTACAACACGGTCTGAGGTAGTGATGGTAGTTATGACTCCTGTCGGCAGTTTAGGAGTCTGATGGCAATGGGAAAGAAGGAGTTTTTCAGTCTAAAGAAAAAAACGCCGGCATTCAGGAGCGGTGCGAGCAAACACGTCTGCCACGGAGGGCGCCATGTTACTACTTTGGGTAGACACAGATGACAGCGCATGATATAGCTGTTCTTTTTTGTAGTCTGTAAAGTAAAGGCCATGGGTGTTCTGCCTCTTCTGGTTCACACGCCGTTGTTTCTGCCATTGTTGCCGTCTACTCTCATTCTTGTGTGTGCGCTCCCGCGCAGTCACTTTGCTTCTATGTGAGGCCGCGAAGAGTTCGTGTACGGTCATGTGACTGCTTGGCTCCGTTTGATTGGTGAAATGGAGTCAAACGTCACTAGTGGCTACGTTTGATTGGTCAAACAGAGTCATGTGACAGAACCTTTGGCGGAAGTCTCGCTGATAAAACAAACAGATCGTGCATTGATTAACCGATGAATAAAAATCCAAGTAACAAGCGGAATTAAGCCCAATGTAACGGAGTAAAAGTAGTTTTCCTTCTTCACAAATATACTCAAGTAAAAGTAAAAAGTATGCTGCATTAAAACTACTCTTACAAGTAGAAATTATCCAAAAAGTTACTTAAGTAAATGTAACGGAGTACATGTAATGCGTTACTACCCACCTCTGCACCTGAGTCTTCCCTACATGTGTCAGGCCATGAGCTTCTGCTATCACTGTTGGCGCTAGTCCCAAAGGCAGCACAGGCCTCCCATCTGATGACCTCCACATTCCTTCACTTTCCACTGCTCCTCTGTCCTTCCCAAGCTGCTTCTCAGCATCTGTGGCTATCTCCTGTTTCTTTTTTATCATATTTTCATCACACGGTGGTAACATGTTGTGAATTAACCCAGTCTGTACCATCATGTACTGAGGTGCATATCCTGCCGCTCTTTTTGCTGCTTTATCGGCTGCTTCATTACCTCTCGCTATCACTGTTGTCCCATTATCATGCCCTTTGCATTTAATGATAGCAACCTCCTGTGGCCCTTTCAATACCTCCGTTAGCTGTTTCATCTCTTTCTCATGTTTGATAGGGATCTTTGCCACAGTCAAAAATCCAGACCGTATCCATTGCATCATCTCTACATGAATTGCTCCCACCACATAGGCGGAGTCAGTGTATATTTTTACTCTTTTGCCTTCAGCCCATTCTAGCGCTGCAATCATTCCCTGTAGCTCAGCTAGTTGGTATGACTCTTTCCCTATTACTTCTCCTGTGCTGACTTCCTCAAACCCTGTTTCTGTCTTCCTTACCACTGCATATGCTGCTTTCAGTCCCTCAGCTGGATGCCTGTAACAGCACCCGTTGGTGAACGGTGTTTCTTCTACATTAGCCAGTGGTTTTGCCTGCAAGTCTTCTCTCACCCTGGTGTCTTTCAGGACCCTTTCCGCGCGCCGTGTTTATTCCCTCATGTGTGAACGTGATGTGTGGTGGATTAGGATTTTTTTTTTTTTTTTTGATGCTGCGTGTTGTCAGTACCGTGAGTGCGTGTCCCATTACGATGTGTGTCACTTTCTGCAAAATTTTTCTACCCCTGCCGCATGTTGGGTGCATGGTGGGTGTCTGTCCTCTGTTGGGTCTAATGTGACGCTTGCATACATTATCGTCCTATCATCCTCCCCCTTTTTTCTGAAAAAGCACATCAGCAATGGTGTGTGTTTTTTCAGAAATATCTAGGAAGAACAGTAGCTTGTGGTCTGGGGTGGCCAACTCAGTGGCACTGGATAGCGCCTGCTTAAAGATAATGAATGATTTTTTTGCCTCGGTGCTCTGAGGGAGAGAAATCAACATTTGGAATCTGCGCGCAAGTCCAATGGGTGAGTGAAACCAATTTTTATATATCGGACCCAAATCTTTAGCTTGATGTTTAGCATGAACAGCCAGTGTTATGTGCGGGGAGGCTTCCTCCGCCGCCTCATACCACCGCATCTGGTCAGGCGCAAGGTCAACAGCCGCAGCCACACCCTCGTTCCCTACTAAGATACAAGTCGAATTAACATCCCACATTCTCACAAATTTCGTCCCCGTCCCTATCGTAATAGAGCGTTACGTGGAGGGGATCGGGGGAGGTGTGTAGGGGTGAAGCGCTTGGACCCAAGGACGCCACAACTGATAGAGGGTGTTGATGCCTGGTTTGTCTTTGGTGTCTGGTTCAAGGAGACCCCAATAGATATCAGCCCAATGTCCTTCAGCCGTGGGGGAGGTGTCTGCTGACAGCAACATCTGAGAGGAGGACTGTACCATGGACAGCGAACAGTTCACCGTGTACCCATTGGGAAAAGTCACAATTAGTCCATCTGGACTGCATCAGACTGAAGCTCCACATTTCACCAACACATCGAGTCCCATCAAATCAACTGGGCACGAGAGTGAGGAGATATATTGATGTTTGAATGTCTTTTCAGCCTCTGGGCGGGCCTTAATAGCCGCCCCGGAGTGGGCCTTGCCATCCTCCCCTGTGTGCACCTCTGTATCCTCCCCTTAGTGGACCTTGCCCAAACTCTGCATTGCAGGAACAGCTTTGCTGAAGACAATTCCTCTGCCAGTGAGTAGGGTCGCCACACAAGACACACCTAGTGTTCTGTGGGTTCCGTCTGGCTTCCTCTACGACCCCTACCTCTCCCCCTAAAGCCTCCCGCTGCGCCCATGGGACCGCCCCAATGAGGGGGCGGGGATCTACCCACTCAGGGATCGGGTAAAGATCCGGAGTTCCTGAGGGTGGTCCAGGCGGGGGCTGTTGTACCATTTGATTGGCTGATTTTTTATCTGTCTTTTTGGCCTCATTAACCTTACGGCGAGCTTCATCCAATTGCAGTTTTAGGAGTTGTACCTGAGCTGATTCCGTACTGTCCCTGTCTGCCTGTTTAGCTCTATGTTTTTTTTCTTTTTTCTTTTTTTTTTTTCATGTGGTGTGTAACGTGTTTCTCCCATTGTTCAGTAGAACAGCCTGGGATATCTGGATTGTTTTCTTTGTGTTCCTTGATGGCCCTTGACAGCCCTTCCAAGACTGCCTTTCTAAACAATGTAGTTTGCAATTCCCCGGAGCCTGGGTGTACCCCGTTCACATCCACCCTTGTGTCTTCACATCTACTCAAAAATGTGGTGATGTTTTCATCAGGTTTAACGTTGAAGGTTAGTGTGTGCATTGTACCGGCGGGAATAGGAAATTTCTGCCGCATAGCCAGTCCAATATCTGTGGCATTCCGCGAGAAAGGTTCTGAATCTGGTTCATCATTTGTTTTAGCCAGCGTTTCCACTTCCAGCACCTCCCAGGTAGAGAGCTGTTTTCTCAATAATGCTCTCCAGTCTCCCAATGCCAATTTAAATCCCAGTGTTTGTTTACAAAAATGTTCCATCCATGGTCCGCCACCCTCCGTGGGAGGGGGCATTTTATCCAGGATGCTGTTCATGTCAGTGAAGGAGAAGGGTTGATATACTTCTACCCCATGTGAGCCTTATTTTCCCATACTGATCCTTTACTGTCACTGGTGGACAATAACCCTGCTCACTACATTCCCTGTCAAATTCACCTTCCATGTTTGTAACTTTAACACCTCTTTATCTCAACACACACTATCCAACCGGGCTCCACATGCCCTCCTTGTCCAATACACAATCATACAACAAACCACCAACTCTTTCAACCATAACAAAAACACAATACAACCGAAACGCAAGCTCTTTCTATTCTGTACATAGCCAACATCTTGTTTATATTCTGTTTATACATCCTGTTTATATTCTGTTTATATTTACAGTATTTATTCCAAATACACATTGAGATTTATCTTTATTTTCTATTTTTACTATTTTATATTATACTTATTTTGTAATATATTCTTAGATTTTAGATTGTATGTTTACTGTCCACTGAAACGGGAGTAGCTCTCCAATCTCATTGTACTACTGTATAATGACAATAAAGGGCATTCTATTCTATTCTATTCTATTCTATTTTTTCAACAATTACAAAAACGCAATACGACCAAAGCACAAGCTCTTTCAACAGTTACAAAAAGCAATGCAATAAAACACAAATTCTTTCAACAATCAAACAACAATAGTGCCGTGAGAGTATTATACTAATTCTCACGGGCTTACAATTTTTCCCGTTTCGCTGTGATTTTGCTTCTTTAATCTCACCCGTTGCAAGCCGGCACACCCAAGCTTCTACACTAACTTCCTAGAAGGGTGCGGGGTGCCTATGGCCCGGCGGCAACTGGCGTTTATCTTAAGGCGAAATTACACAGCTTCCTCCCTTTATTCCCCACAGAGCGCGGCTGCCACTCGGGCGCTGAGAGAGCAGGAATTCGAGTCACCTCTACTAGACTCTACACAACTCTCCCACCCCGTTAACGTAGCTGGCAGTCGGCAAGCCACCCACAATAAAACATCAGGTACAATACCTGTGGTACACCAACCCACAAGGCAACTTTTAACTTAAAAGATAGTGCCAGTGTTGAGGATCACAACAATACGTCGCTCCCCTGGCGGTGAGCTCTATAATATTTATGCGTTCTACAGGAACATAAGGGCCTTTCAGCCACTTTTACTCTTCTTCTTTAGGAAATAAAATTTTGTCTTCCTTCTATTTCTAAAACAGAAAGAAATTTAATTCCTGGGCCTTTCACCCGACTATGTCTCCTGTTTAGGAATTAAATTTAGGATTTAATTCCTGGGCCTTTCACCCGACTATGACTCATGTTTAGGAACTTAAATTGAAGATTTAATTCCTGGGCCTTTCACCCACTATTCTTTCAGGCGGGACTCTAACCCCCTGTTCTTTTTCTTTCTCTTTAATCAACCCCCCAATAATCTTGTAATCTACTAAAAACGGCGCCTTGCCAACTCAGTGACAAACAGTTTTGAATTATAGGCCAAATAGCAGTACTTTGTATGAATCCAGGCGTCTGCTTTACCTTTTTCAATGAGGCGCCTCGTTTGTCACCGCGTTTTCAGTTGCCTTGTGTTCTCGTCTAATCCGACGATCGACCACTACCCTCCTTCATCATGTCGGGGTCACCAAATTGTTGGAGATGTCTCTTTTTCTTTTTCCTTAAAACAATCACAAATCAGTGTTAAGACAAACTCCGCATGTTCGTTTGATGAAGAATAACAGGAGAGTAGATGGTCTCGGTTAACTTCTATTTATTCCAAAAATCAAAAAGATTGCGAGATACAGAGCTCTGTGTCCAACTTCACGTCCCTGTCCGCAACAAGTGTCGTCACTTCATGAAGTCTGACTGCTAACTGTCCCTGGACACTTTTATAAAGCGTTACAGTTATGAAATGTGCATGCAAGACAATTGGGTGTTTCCTCCCTGCAGTTCCGCTTCCTCCTTCTGACTCCGCCATGCCTTACTGCTTTCACATCAACTGCTCCTGCAAAACAAGGTCAAATGAAAACATGCACGCTACCAAAGCGTATCAGTTATGTACAAGAGACTCACTATCCTAGGATATTCTGTACTCAAAAGGCAACAGTTACTGTCTTGTTATTTCCTTTATCTCTGAGTGACGACGTCTGCGGCCTCCTGCTTTCAAGGCTCTGTCACTCCTCCACCTAGTAATTTTCCACTAAGCTCTTATAACACACAGTAAATTTCCAGTCTGTAATAGCTTCATATCTTCTGCTTTTCACTTGCTTAGAGAATGGGTACAGTGATCAATATATAACCTTTTTACAATAATCCAACAAGAGCATGCTAAGTGCAGGCAGCTCTCGTCCTGCATGGGAGGATGTCAAATCCATGATGGGGATGCAATCCAAGAAGAGCCATGTCTCCCTTAATAGAAGGCCTGATCTGATGCTCTCAAATGAACTGAACAATTTTTGCAACCGCTTTAACAACTGTAATTTCAGTGAGGAATTGTCAGTTTTTAAAAATACTGTCTCTTCACAGAACAGTGTTGTTGACAGGAGCAGGGTGTGTAAACATTTCCGTGGAGTCAAGGAAAGGAAAAGCCCTGGCCCGGATGGCATTGGGGGGCGTGTTCTCAAGAACTGTTCTGACCAGCTGGCAGACATATTTACTTTTATTTTTTCAATGTCCCTCCAGCTTCACAAGGTCCCCTCACTTTGGAAGGATTCCATTATTGTTCCAGTTCCCAAGTCTGCATCCCCCAAATCACTAAATGATTTTAGACCTGTGGCAACAACTTCTTTAGTTTTGAAGTCATTTGAGAAAATTGTCAAGGAAACACTTCTGACCTGTGTTCAAGATAACCTGGACCCATTGCAGATCGCTTACAGGTCAGGTAGAGGTGTCGAAGATGCATTAGCCACCCTTCTAAATCTTGTCTTGACTCATCAGCCAAGACTTTTGCCCGTCTTTTATTTATTGACTTTTCATCTGCTTTTAACTGTATACAGCCACACATTTTAGCAGAAAGATTAAGGGACTTCCACAGCATCGATCCTGGTCTAATAGCCTGGCTAATGGACTTTTTAACAGAAAGACCACAACGTGTGAGGGTCAATAGTGTTTTGTCAGACACTCGTCTCCTCCACTGGATCACCTCAGGGCTGCGTCCTTTCACCTTTACTGTTTGTTTTGTACACGAACGAGTGCCGTAGCCAACATGTGGGGTGTTACATCTTGAAATTTGCAGATGATTCAGTAATCGTGTCCTTGCTGAGCAGTGACGACCCTGACCATGGCCCTGTAGTGAAGGAATTCACAGACTGGTGTTCCTCATCCTTTATGTGCATCAATGTGTCAAAGACTAAAGAAATGTTGATAGACTTTCGCAAACATCTGTCAGTCACCCCTCCTCTTGTCATTGAGGATCAAGCCGTCGAGCTGGTCCATAATTATAAATATCTTGGCACTAACATTGATGACAAGCTGTCTTTTGATTTCCATGTTGATGCTGTTTGCAAGAAGGCACACCAACGTATGTATTTTTTTTAGGAAACTGCAGAGTTTTAATGTTGACAGCACTTTAATGAAAATGTTTTATTCTTATTTTATTGAGTCTGTTCTGACCTTTTCTTTTATTTGCTGGTACGGCTTACTTTCCCTCAAAAACAAAAACAGATTGCAGGGTATAGTGAGAGTGTGCAGCAAAATTGCAGGCATTAACCTTAATGATCTTTCTGACGTGTACAAGCTCAGAGCCCTAAGTAAGGCCCGCTCACTCCTCACTGACCAGAGCCACCCCTTGGTTGGTGAGTTTGTGTTGCTCCCATCAGGCCACAGGTACATCCTGCCAAGATGCAGGACAAATAGACTTAAGTATTCTTTTGTCCCTGCTGCCATAGGTCTTCTAAATAAGTGATTGATTAATCTGTTTATTGAACTGTTTTGTTTATTGTTTATTTATTACTATTTATTGTTGTCTTCTGTGCTATATGTTGTTGCTACTCTGTGATTGTTGTTGACTGTTTTTGTTACTGCTGGCTGTAGAGCAATTTGCCCCACGGGGACAATAAAGACTCCTTGAACCTTGAACCATGAACCATGATACACACAGGAGTTAGTACTTGATTGCATAACCATTGTTTTTGATGACTGCAGCCATGCATCTTGACATGCTCTCCACCAGCTTCTGACATTGTTCTGCGGTCACAGCAGCCCATTCCTGTTGCAAAAATTCAAACAAATTTGCTTTGTTTTGGGGCTTGTGGTTCTCCATTTTGAGTTTGATGTTGTTCCACAGGTTTTCAGTCGGATTTAGATCTGGTGATTGAGCAGGCCAAGGCATGGTTCGAATGTTCTGGTTTTCCATCCAGGCTTTAACTGACCTTGCCGTGTGGCAAGGGGCATTGTCTTGTTGGAAAATCCAGTCATTCGAGGCAGGAAGGAGTTTATAAGCTGATGGAAGAAGACTGTTTTCAAGAGTAGCCCTGTACGTGACCTGGTTCATTCACACAATTGCATTTGCCCTGTTCCACCCATACTGAAACAACCCCAGATCATCACCGATCCACCCCCATGTTTTACTGTAGGGGCAAGACAGTCTGGTTTGTAGGCTTCTTCAGGCTTCCTCCTAACCAGTAAGTTGGCTGGAGTGGGCATCAACTCAAAATTGGATTCATCACTGAAGAGAACCTTGGCCCAATCATCAACAGTCCAATCCTTGTGATCCCTAGCAAAGCGTAAGTGGGCATTCCTCTGCCTTTTGTTGATGAAGGGCTTCTTCCGTGCCCTGTGTGACTTCAGACCAGCTTCACGAAGTCGGTTTCGAACTGCCCTTGCTGAACAAGTAACATTTCTCGACAGTGCCCACTCATTTTTAAGGTCCCTGGAGGTCTGACGACGATTCTTGACACAGGAAAGGATGAGTGCACGGTCCTCTCGTGGGGTAGAAAGACGTTTCCTGCCTCGACCAGCTAGCAATTTGGTAGTACCATGTTCGGCTTGCTTTTTCTTGGTGTAATGAACGGCTGTCTTGGAGATCTTCAGTTTTTTGGCTACCTGTCTCTCACTCATGCCGATTTCCAGCAGTGCCAAGATGGCTGCCTTTGTGGCTTCACATAATTCTTTTGTTTTAGGCATTATGTGAAAGCTGACAACTTCTGAGTTGTGCTACGGCTTGAATGTGAGCAGGAAACCACTCTAGGCCTTTGCATGTAAATTGAAGGCATGAAATGGCCTCTTATATACCCTGGGAATACAATTAAGTTTAAGCATGTCAAATAGAACATAAAGTATTATGGAATCAGCTGCATTTTTTGTCGTGTTCATTGTATTCTTCAGGTAATATACCTTTAGTGGTACCAGGCATTAAAATGAACAAGAAATTGAAGAAAACAAGTGTGGTCTAATAATTTTTTCCATGACTGTAGGTGCATGATCAGATATAAAAATAGACGCAATGTCAGATTTGGGTATTTATCTTTAATAGGGTCTAAAACACAGTTCCAATCTCCTCCGATAATTGTTAGAGGGCAACAGTATTCCAACAGCAGACTAGTTAGTTTAGTGAATAGGCACACAGGGGCATTTGGGGCAGCATACACATTTACAATAGTGATCTTTTCTCCATATAAATAACTATGTAAGAATATATAACAACCCTCTGGATCAACATCCCAGAAATCAACTTGAACAGGAAACTTTTTATTTATCAGCACTGCCACACCCCTACTCTTGCTGTTGTAGGAGGCCAAATAGACTTGGCCAACCCAATCTCTCTTAAATTTAATGTGCTCTGACTTGTTAAGATGAGTTACTTGGAGTAATGCAATGGAGATTCTCTTTTCAGAAATGACAGAATCTTTTTACTCTTAATGGGATGGTGGGATCTATTTATATTGCATGAATATATTTTAATTACTGCATCAAGGTCCATGACAATTTTTTGGTCAAGTCAAGTAATACGTTCAACACGATGTCTATATAATGTATACAATTCCAAAACTGCTCTCCCTTTTCACACATACCAAACATGAAGCACACAAAACACCCCCCCCCCCCCCCCCTTCTTTTCTGGCCCTCATACTCTACAAAGAGTGTTGCTGGAAAATACAGCCCATACAGGAGGCACTTGTTGACCGCTGCAAAGGATTTGCGTTTCTCCCGGACAGCTGCGCTGAAGTCCGGATAAAGAAAAATCTATATCCATTGACTATCAGCTCTCCAACTTCCCTGGCTCGTCGCATCACCTTGATCTTCTGTTGATGACTCAGGAATTTAAGGACGACCGGTCTCCCTGTTTGAGCAGATGATTCTTGTCTTTCTTGGGTCCGGTGGGCCCCCGTCAGAAGTTTGGTGGCAAATGCAACTGTGGCTCTTCCCTCTGCTTCCTCTGGGATACCGACCATCAACAGGTTAGACTGGCAACTTTTATTCTCCATATAATCCACCTTGGATTTCAGAGAGTCCACCTCTTTTTGAAGGGAGTTGATTTTCTCCGTGGCAGTATACAAATTGTCCTCATTTGCGCTCACTCTCTGCTGCATTTCCTCGTATTGGTGATTAAGTGTAGCCATATTAACATCGATCCAATTTACTTTTCCTAAATGGCACAGAAGTTTTGTGTCAGCTCACCTTTTATCTCACTGACCACTTGCCACAGAGATTGGAGAGTTATTTGTTCATAATTCTGTTCTTGATTCTGCATCATGATTATGGGAGATTAGATTTCCAAACGCTGCCCATCCGCGTAATGCGTAGGTGCACTGATTGATTTTAGGCGTAGCAGTTGTTGTGATTCTGGAAATATCTAGACTTCCAGCCCAGTTCCAAACAAGGAGAATTGCCATAAAGTCCACCTTAAGCAATATAACAAATGATGTTTACAAAGAAACAATGTATTCACTTAGGCAGACAGGCCCATTATGTGGAGCTATACACGCACGTCCACTCCTTCCGCCATCTTTAGGTGAATAATCAAAATTTTTAAAAAGCAATCAAAAATATTTTAAAGGAGGGTAGATAGTAAGTTGTTGCTTTAAAAAATTGACTCTGCAGTGTCTGGGTTATTTTAAAAAGTCTCTGCACTGGAACAGCAGTTAAAGTATAAGGACCAGGGATGAGAGCGATTCAACAGGTTATTGTCTTTGCGTAGGATTTTAGCACCTGTTCACCATTAAACAGATCAACACCAATAACTATACAAATATTCATAACCAGAGATGAGAGTAAGTTACATATGTGCAAGTTACAATGAAGTCTAAAGTCAAGTCAAGGCGAGTCCCTGCTGTTAGTCAAGCAAGTCACAAGTCAAGTCATACTCACGAACTCATAAAGATAAAATATTATCCACCTCATTCCTGAGGGCACTACTGTAGAAATTATTATGGGTGAAACTTTCAGTGAGATAGCAGAAGTAATATGTTGCCTGTCATTGACTGTCTATGGTTAGTCTTAGTGGCTAATTTTGGTGGCTAACCACCAATGGTTCTTTTTGAAAGTAATTTGCCTTCAGTTAGCAAATACTGCTTTGTCTTTTTAACAGATATTTTACTAATGTTAAATTAGCATGTTCTAAAATGTCCTTTGGTCCTTTAAGCTTTGGTAACTGTTGTGCTGTCCACATCTGTCAAGTTATAACAACCAGACAAAACTAAATTTGTGGCCTCAACAACAGTGTTAAACATGCAACCAGAACAAAATGGAAGTTGTAACCAACACTACAGTTCACTGCCTACCGAGAGGAAGAGGTTGCCACCTGAACTGTACAACATTAATACCAGATTGTCCTGTATAAAAAAATAAAATGCACTGCACCTCACTAAAACCATACAGCACAGCATTTTTTTACCGCAGTTTTGTGCGCACCTTACTCTAATGTACTGTATACACTAGGTTTTCGCATTTGGAGAGACATAAGAAAAAATAAAACCGAAAGAGTTTCAAGAGCAGAGAAGTATTAAACTGACAGGTCTGTCACTAAATGTCAGGACATGATGTGTCTTTCCTTGTATGACTGCGTTCTCAACCTACATTAGAATATTGCCTGTTAGAAAATAAACTCAGCAGCATAACGTTAGCTTGAATTATGTGTTTAGTCATCTAGTCTGAGAATGTGTTACTGATTCACCATATCCCTTTCATATATATTTTCCTTTTTTTTAAATTCAGTAAATGCAATTTACTTCTGTACAATCTGAGTGTTTTCTTCTCATGCCACTTTCTGCTTGTTATTAGTAATTTTACAAAGTAAGATTTTTGCACACAAAACATATAAAAATGTACAGGTACAGCTGGAACTATCAGTTGATAAATAAATTCACAGAAAATAAATTGGCCACTATTTTGATAATCAATTAAGTTATCTTTAAAGCAAAGCAAAAACATTCCATGTTTCAAGCTACAAGTGTGAGGATTTTTGCTGCTTTTGGCTTTGATGATTTAATAATTTAGAAGTATTTTTTTTATAATGTTATGGTTTGGACTGTTGGTTGGACAAAACAAACAATAGTGTTGTTTTGGGTTTTGGGTCATTTATACATGTCATAATCATCTAATAATATTATATACACCAGATTATTACAGTCAGGGGACATTTTCCTCAGTATAGTACTTGTCCTTTTAATACTTAAAGTATTTTCATGACATCACATTTTCCTGATTATAGTTACATACTTTTATTTAAGAAATATTTTGAATGCAGGACTTTTACTCATAACAGAGTATTTTTTACATCGTGATATTAGTTACTTTAATCAGAGTAAAGGATTTGAATGCTTCCTCTTCTGCTTCAAGCCCTGTCTAAGCAGTCAGGGTGAAAGACACTCCACTCACACTCAGCAGGGAAGACAACTACACAGTGTTAAAATCCCAAAACTTGAGCAGAGCAGGACCAGGAGGGCAAAATAACTTATCAGAGAAAAATATCTCATGGTGCATGGGTGCACACAGCAAGTGCGTGCATGCGTGCACACACACACACACACACACACACACACTAAAAGACAGTGGGCAGGGCCAGTCCTTACACACCATTGTAATCCCAAAACCTTGTACACATAAATTGGAAGAGAGCCTGAGCATATACAGCTGGTAGTACATGTATCTGTGCTCTACAATAATGACTGTGTGTGCACAACAGACCAGAGCTGACAGTGTGACACTGGTTGTCAAGAATGTTCAATGCTAAATAAGTTGCTGAAAACTTGCCGATTATTCACATGTATCACACAGATAGAGCTGAATAAAACCACATTGTGAAGCTATTTTTTTTATGTTTTTTTTTTTGTATAAAATATACAATTGTGGAAAGTCCCCAAAAAATCAAATTTGATTTTATTTAATAATTTTTATTCCATATCATTCATTTCATTTTGTCATCATCAACATGTTTTTCAGTCAAATTCATAAGATATTCTCCATTCTGACCCAAATCATCCTTTCTGGGAGATGAAGAAGCAGCTCGTCTTTTGGGTAAAGCACCTACTCCTACCTACCCAGGAGGATACAGGAGGGATCGGACTGATTGGGATCCAGGGGAGATTACTAGGCCTGCTGTGTGTCTTGCTGCTATTATTTCTGAAGATCCCCATGTATTTTTGGCAGTTTTTCCAGCAGATAATATTTTATCCTTTTGGGCCATTGGGCCTTAACCCAGAGCCAGGACAACTGACCCGCTGTTTCCTCTGAGTCAGCAGCCCTGAGGATTTCAGTTCTAACAGACAGATAATATCCATACTCACATATAGTTGCCATATAGTAACAAAAAACTTTTAACAACCAAACTGGTTTTAATGATGAAAATTAAAAGTTAACTTACCTCAGATAGTATTTAAATATTTTTTCTGAAAGGAATTTTGGCCAAATATTGAACAATTAGTCAACTTTGGGAGCCCTCAGATTTAGCCGATATCTGATATGCCGATATGTAACGACTCATTTGGTCGATAACCAGTACTGATATCGACATATCTACTTTTTTCTTCACCTAAGATTAGTGATCTTCAGGGCACTACTGTAGTACATGGTAAATGGACTGCACTTATTGCCTTAGTGCCTTTCTAGTCATCCAACCACTCAAGGCGCTTTTTGCACTATGAGTCACATTCACCCATTAACAAACACATTCATACACTGATTCATTCAATTACGGGGTTGAGTATCTTGCTCAAGGATACTTCAACATGCAGACTGGAGGAGTCAGGGAGTCAGGGATCGAGCTGCTGATCTTCTGATTGGTGGATGACCTGCTCTACCTCCTGAGCCACAGCCACCCTGGAATTAGCATCATATTATGCATACATACTCTTATCGTAATGGCCCACCAGAAGATGGAGACATGAAATAGCATGCTTTTCATGTATGTAATATTCATTTATTGTGCAAAATAAGAAAAAGCACGATGGCTGACTCCAATAGTTCATTTTAAAGCTGATACTGGGCGATACCGATGATGTGCCAATATTATTGTGCATCCCTAATCATGACTTTCTTAGTACCACATGTTCATGGATAAAGTCAGTGCAAACAGGATTTCTAGTCATGTATGTGATCAATTATTTGTCATATCAAAGTAAGAGGCCCTCTTCTGACTACTAAACAGTAAAACGTGGGTTTTATATTTCTGCCTTTTCGTTAATTGAAATATAGTAATTGTTCAAAAAGAGTAGAACTCCAGCAGCACTTGTAGCACTAGGAACAACTTTATTTTTTGACCAACGCGTTTCGGCTCAGGCCTTCATCAGGGTCATCATGAAACACATTGTTTCATGATGAGCCGAAACGCGTTGGTCAAAAAATAAAGTTGTTCCTAGTGCTACAAGTGCTGCTGGAGTTCTACTCTTTTTGGACATTTTTCTTCTCTCCATGCACCTTGTGAGTGGGTGTAGTTGTGCCAGAAAACCCCCACTTGCTCCAATATAGTAATTGTTGCCATGTGGCAGCATCCTGCAGTAGAGGGATAGAAACCATTTCACTGTGGTGTGTGATGCACAGAGACACTGATAGAGGATGGTAAAAAAGTGTTCTGTAGATGGTAGAACTACTGCAAAACAGGGTGTGTTCAGCAGCTGCACCTTTAATGAGGTGGAGCTTTTGTCTGGCAGCTGACAGCAGTAAAATACAGGCTGACAGTCCAGTGTTTCACTGCCTCCCATCAGTGGTGTTGTCAAAACGAGCCGATCTTACTGACAGGCCTGTTCATTCTCTCCTGTGTATTCCCTTGTGTAAATGGATAGCCTGTCTAAGATAGGTGACATGTGAGGGAAACAAACTCATTACTCCAGCATTTCTACAGTGCTGCTTCTGTCTGTGTCCATAAGACTTTTTCACTCATGGGCTTTAGGACAAAGACGACAGTGCAAAGTGCAGTAATAACCTCTTTTTACATTTGCCGTGCAGTGCCCATAGGAAGTATGTATTCGTATAGAAAAGTGGAAGCTTAAGTAGATTTTTCATGTATGGCCAAATGAGGCTGTGTTCGATGGTTGGATGTACAAAGAGGTGTACATACTCTTACATAGTGTTAATAGACAAACTGTACATTGGGTGAGACATGAACGTACATTGAGATATGGAGAGACACACAACATCATTAGGTTTCCTCGCTTTCCGTAGGCGAACAATCTTGAAATGGTAGCTAGCAAGCACGTAACCCTGCACGCCTGAAAGGAAAAACAAACATTTCCGACCTAGCCATACTTTGGTATGGGAAGTTTAGGCAATGTTTTAGTCAATCTAACCATGTTGTAGCCATGTCAGCAAACACGATGAGCAGATGAGAACAGCATGGTGAAACTTAAGAAATACTACTTGCCGATGAGATTACTGAAACATGTCATGATAATGCAAACTGCACCACTTCATCTATTCCTATATGGGGGAGGCACAAAGGGAATGCCATAACCCGAGGTGTACACTGGATCTGTCGCGTGCGTGGTCCGGCCGTGGCACGGAGTCCTCCGTCCTGTGCCGGGCGTCAATGTCCACTGGAAGCGTATCTATAGCGGCACGCATGTGAGCGGCTGGAATTGAGGGATCGCGAGATCATGATGTCACGCGATAATTTGAGGAAACACTGGAGGTAAAAAGACATCAACAAACAAAGAAAAGATTTGTCTACCTGCCGGGGGCCACAAACTTTGACGTTATGCTGTTGCAGCGATGTGAAATACGCTCCTCAGTTTTCATGGGTGTTTTTATTTTGAAAATTGACCGGATACTCTCGTCTTTTCTGCGCCTGACTTCCTGTTTGACTCATTTGGTCTGTGGAAATTGACGCTTCGTCGCGCGGCGTCCGTCAAAAAATAGAGCCGGCGCGTATTTTTAGCAGAGCGGAGTGCCGAGCCGCTTCTGGTGGAGCAGTTTACATTGACTTGAATGGCCGCGATTAGCTCCAGCACCCGCGCCGTGGCTGAATTGCCCACTTGACGGATCCAGTGGACATCCGGGGTAAGCCTGTGCAAAGTTTTGGGTGACACAGAGAGGTATAGCAGTAGGATTCTTTCATCTTTTATTCCGTGAGGCGTGGCTACAGCTGCGAGCGAGAGCGCGATAGGCTGACTGGTTACACGGAGGTCTATGGGATTTTAACTTTTAATGATAATGTTGTGAATATTAATCCAAAAAACTTCAAAATCAAGGATGCACACCATCGTGCCATGCGCAAGCCATATCCGAAAGCTCAGGTTGATCTGACAAATAGTCAGAGAGATATGCGAGCCACAGACACACAGACTGACAGACAGAGATTTCTTGCTTTATAGATAGATTATGATTTAATGAGTAAAAACTACATCACAAACCAATTTAGTATTTACAGATTTTTACATAACCCTTTTAACTAGACTTAGAGGGAATAGTTCAACATTTTGGAATTGCCCATTTTCACTTTCTTTCAAAGGGTTCAATAAGAGGAATGTCAAGTTTCTTTTTACTTATCATTATTATTATTATTATTATTTTGAGGCCATCTGCAGTCAACAAGGAAAAAACAGCTGAA
Source organism: Cephalopholis sonnerati (assembly GCA_019142605.1). Taxonomy (NCBI): domain Eukaryota; kingdom Metazoa; phylum Chordata; class Actinopteri; order Perciformes; family Serranidae; genus Cephalopholis; species Cephalopholis sonnerati. The sequence continues at coordinate 43,173,098 of JAGQAX010000006.1, read as the reverse complement.
GCAGAAGTTAATGGATAGATGGGTGCACCTTTCACACCTACCATCCTTTCTGACCATGATGTCAGGAGGCTTTCAAGTGTGTGAACACCAAGAAAGCAGCAAGACCAGATGGTATCAGTGAAAGACCCTCAAACTATTTGCTGACCAACTAGTGCCAGTGTTCACAACAACATTCAACTGGTCATTGGCTCAGTCTGTCATACCTATGTGCTTCAAGAAGTCCACCATCATTACTGTGCCCAAGAAATCAAAACCAACCTGACTGAATGACGACCGCTCAGTGGCTCTCACCTCTGTAGTGATGGAGTGCTTTGAATAGCTGGTTAAGGATTACATCTTCTCCCCACTAACCAGCACCCTGGACCCACTACAGTCTGTCCACTGTCCCAACCAATCTACACATCCTCCACACCACCCTGTCTCATCTGGAAAAGAAAGGAATTTATGTGAGACTGCTGTTCATTGCCTACAGTTCAGTGTTTAACATTATATTTTCCTCCAGGCTGGTCACAAAGCTCAGGGAGCTGGGATTAAACACCTCACTGTGCATGTGGATCCTTGACTTCCTGACAGGCAGACCCCAGTTAGAATGGGCCAATACACCTCCTCCACCCTTATCCTTAACACAGGTGCACCCCAGGGCTGCGTGTTGCTGCACTTTCTGTACACACACAACTGTGAAGCCACTTCATCACAAACACCATCATCAAGTTTGCTGACAACACAGCTGTGGTGGGCCTGATTACAGATAACAATAAAAAGGCCTACCTGAAAGAAGTCAGGTCCTCTACTTCTTTCCGCTGGTGTCAGGAAATAACCTACTCCTAATCGTCAGCAAAACTGAGGAGATGGTAGTGGACTTTGGGATGAAGCAGCAAAGGAACTATGCTCCCCTTAATATCAGCGCGTCCTTGGTGGAGAAGATGGACAGCTTCAAGTACCTTGGTGTCCACATCACTGAAAGCCTGACCTGGGCGCTGCATACTGGTGGTGGTGAAAAAGGTAAGTTAAAGACTGTTTTATCTGAGACATCTGAGGAAAGAGTATCCCCTAAAATACTGAGAAATTTCTACTCCTGCACCATCAAGAGTGTCCTGATAGGGAACATCACTCCCTGCTAATGAAAAAGAATCTAACAAGACCGTACAGCCCTGCAAAAAGTGATTTATTTAGTTGCCTATACTATAGGCACTGCTCTACCCTGCCAAAAGAATGTTTACACCAGACGCGGCAAAAATAAGGCCAGAAGAATCATTAAAGATCCCACCCACCAGGATAACAGCTTTGTCTCCCTGCTGAGGTTGGAAGAAGGTTCTAGATGCACCAGGCAGCACTGACAGACTGAGAGACTACCCTCAGGACACAAGGATCCTAAATGAAGACCCTGCCTAACACTGTCCAATGTTGTATTGATTATTACATCCATCCATCCATCCATCCATTTTCAACCACTTATCCAAAGCCAGGTTGCAGAGGCAGCAGGCCAAGAAAAGCGTTCCAGATGTCCCTCTCACCAGCAATGTTTTCCAGCTCCTCCTGGGGGACCCTGAGGCCTTCCCAGGCCAGACAAGATATGTAATCCCTCCAGTGTGTCCTGGGCCTATCCCGGGGCCTCCTACTAGTTGGACGTGCCCAGAACACCTCCAACGGGAGGCGCCAAGGAAGCATTCTGATCAAATGCCCAAACTACCACAGCTGACCCCTTTTGATGCAAAGGAGCAGCAGCTCTACTCCAAGCTCCCTCTGGATGTCCAAGCTTCTTACCCTATCTCTAAGGCTGAGTCCAACCACCCCTCTGAGGAAACTAATTCTGGCTGCTTGTATCTGTGACCTCATTCTTTCAGTCATTTCCCATAGCTCATGACTATGGGTGAGGGTTGGAACGCAGATGGACCAGCTCTCTCCTCACCACGACGGTCCAGTACAGGGCCCACATCACTGCAGACGATGTGCCAAACTAGTTCATTATTACAGTCGATTTTTTAATGCACACATTGAAGGAACTGACCAGATTACTTCACTGAAATTCTATTTTATAGAATTTCATGTGACAAATTGATTGACTGATTGATTGTTTGGCTGTGTTACCATAAGTACAAATCTGGAGGCCGACATTGTTAGCCTAGCTGAGCATAAAGACTGGAAAAGGGAAAAGGGGGGAAAAGCCAGCCTGTTTATGTCAAAATTTCACAAGTAAGCTGACCATGACCTCTAAAGCTCACCAATTAATACATTAACCTTATCTTACTTAACCCTAAGGACATCGTACAGTTTAAGACACACACAAACAGAAAAGTAAAACAACAGTTCTAACACTACTCTTTAACATTTATTCATTAATCCAGTGTAGTGTCTCAGGCCACAGTGTAGGTTGCCAGATTTACACTACATTTACACGTAGCCGGCTATTTTCATAAACGGACATTTCACCCTCTCCGTTTTCAAATATAATTGCCTGCACACGTGTCCGTTTTCAGAAAACTTTGCGTTTACACCAACATGTGTGCCGCATATGTATGCCGTCTCATGCAGTCTACCCTCGTCGAACAGGTAATACAGGGTGCAGGCAACTTTTTTTTATGACACTGACAGGAGACCGCATGACGGTCATCTCACCCTCGATGTAGGGACACAGCAATTCACTGCAGTCAAGCCAGCCTGCAGTTAAGTTTCCGTGGTCAAGCCAGCCGGCACTCAATTTGGAGTGCGCACGTATTCTAATGCTTACGGTAAATGCATTGACACGGCTGAAGCTGACAGGGGGAGGAGCCTCTCGTGAAGTGAATGTGATAAGAGAATAAAACAACTTTCTTGATATCAGTAGTCAAAGACACCTGTACTATTGGACAGAGTACTTCTTGGACAACATGTCCTATTACTATCAAGTACTTTTACTGTGTTCTTTTGCAGTAATCCTATGTCAAAGTCTCTCATATCAACTATAAATATGCTTCATTCACCCCACTGTGATCTTTAATAAAAATCATATTTTCAATAAGTAGTCAAAGACAACTGTACTATTGGACAGAGTACTTCTTGGACAACATGTACAAATAATATGAAGTACTTTTACTGTGTACTTTTGCAGTACCTTGGACTACTTATTGAAAATATGATTTTGCTGACCTCCGAGCACTCATCCGTCTCTGCTCCTTGATATAATAGAGCAGCTGTATTTGCAAATGCAAACATACGAAGAGGGCTTGCACCAACATAAATGCGGCTGCTACTCTGACTACATGTAAACATAGGTCGCACTTTTGACACGAGTGCAAGTTCTGTCGCATACTGTGATGTCTGCTGCCGGTGTTTTCTCCGTTTTGCTCAGTTTACACCGGAGTTTTCCAAGATCTCCACTCTGGCCGGAGTTTTTAAAAAGTATCGTTTTCAGAGGCGAATTCTCCGTTTGCGTGTAAACGAAGGGTGCAAACGAAGGTTTATGTCTCCGTTTCTAAAAATACCCGTGTACGTGTAAACGGGGCATTACTCAGCACAGGTGTTATTTTTGGTCTTTATACAGACTTATACATCCCTGAGATGTTGTTAAAAAATCTCTCTTAGCACAGAAAAAGTGTGTGCACATAACTACAGTAAGTACAGTAGGTCGAAGTTGCGACTTGAAAATGTTGCTGGAAGAAATGCCAAATAACTCCTGCTGCTCTGAAGGGAAGGACTTTTTACATGCCATTTCCTCATAATCAGCTCAAACCTATCAGACATCTTACAGTGACATTGCTGTGGTCATAGATCTCAGCAATTAACTTTGAGAGTGCTTTTATGACTGATTGGAATTATGGGGAAGACAAGGGAAATGAGAGCCAACATGTAATAAACTTAAATTATACTTTATCCAAGATTTCAGCAAAATGGAAATCAATAGTGATAGCACTAATATGCATCGCTAGTTCCTTATGTGACATAAGCTAAGCATGGCCACCCACACAGACAACTTCAGAAACAAGTCACTGTAAGTCTACTCCAGTGGTTCCCAACCTGGGGACTCCAGCCAGCTTCACAGGGCATTTCAGAAGACGGTCTTGATTTTAAGGGGTGTAAGAAAACTTTATTTATAAAGAAATGTATATTATACAGTGGTGGAAAAAGTTTTCGGACACCCTTAAAATTTTACACAATCTCAAATATTATCATGAAATATTTGTGGAAAAATCTTTTTTGTGTTTCAAAAGGTGTGGCTGCATTAGACAGACACAAACAAATACAAATGATATATATTTTTTTGTTTATTGTTTACGAGAAAAACTCACAAAACTAAATTCTTGACAGTTTTAATATGTCAGTTCTCAACATTGTCGGTATCAAAGTCAACAAATAACAGAGAAGGTGTTCAAAACTGAACAAAAAAATAAATAAACCATCACATCATCAAATTAATATTTAGTAGTCCTGCCATTAGCACGCAGTAGAGCTCTAATCTTGGCTGGCATGTTCCCCACGAGCCTTTCACACTGTTGAGGGGTAATCTTGCCCCATTCTTCTTGAATTACTGCTTTTAATTCTTCTAAATTCTTTGGTTTACGCTTTGAAACAGACCTTTTGATAATCCACCACTGATTTTCAATGGGGCTCATGTCCGGGGATTGAGCTGGCCACTCTAAGACCTGGATACTGTGCTCCTGCAGCCAAGTTCTACTGGCCCTGGATGTGTGGCAAGGGGCATTATCTTGTTGAAACATCCAGTTTTGACCTCAACAGAACAGTGCACGTCCAGAAGGGAGCATGTGGGTTTTGAGAATAGCACAATACTTGGCAGAGTTCAATGTGCCATCACAGACAGTGAGATGACCAACACCAGCAGCACTCATGCATCCCAAACCATGATACTGCCTCCACCATGCTTGACAGTGGGTACTGTACATGCTGGAGGTAATGCTTCGCCTGGCCTTCTGGGTACCCTCACATTAGCAGGAGGAAACTGGACTCATCTGACCACAGAATCATCTTCCAATTCCTGGCTGTCCAGTTCTTGTGTGCTTGGGCCCAACAACGCCGGGCTAACCTCTGTCTCTCATTGATCAGGGGCTTCTTGACAGCCTTGTAGGACCTTAAGCCATGAACTTAAAGTCGGCCACATACAGTGCGGGTGGAACACTGGACACCAGTTTGGTTTTACCACTGCTGCTGAAGCTCCTGTGATGTCATTCGGTGGTTTTCCCTGCACATGTGGATTAGGATGCGGTCAATTCTTGCTGAAGAAACCCTTGGACGGCCAGATCTTGGTTTGTCTTCCAAGCTGTTGGTTTGTCTGTATTTCTGCAGAGTGTATCCAACTGCTGAAGGACTGCATCTGCACTTCCTGGCTATCTGGCGGCAGCTGTACCCTTCCTGGCTGAGAATCTGTATCTTCAGGCGTGTTTCCTGCGTTAGGTTCCTTGTTGTAGCCATTTTTGTCTCTGAAGAACTTTCAAATGTCCTGGCTTTATACAGACATGTAGGCAGGAGGACCTGCTGCACCCTTACCCCTTTGTCTCACCTCTACATGCTCACAGCAAGAATTGAAGCTTTGCTCTGAATGTGGCCTGCTCCCAGCAGACACATAACCTGAAGACCAGAGAAGTAAGTGTGCCAAACCCAAGGTTTGCAACTAACTGTTCAGCAACAAGGAGAACCAAGTCAAGTTAGCACCAGACTTCTAACTCTGCATGGATACCAAGCAACCAGTCTCCTCAGATCTGCACCTTAGGAACAAGGACACAGCAAAGGCTGCATCTGGAACCACAGTTCTCTCTAGCCTTCCACTGCCAGCTAACAGAAGCAGCCACTGCATCTCTCTCTTCCCTCCATTTAAGGATTGATAACGTAACCACTGGGCATAGCAAGCTAGTACAGCAGTACAAGCTGAGCAGGACTGTTAGCCTTTATCAGTGTATATGTTACATGTATTGATATGGTGTTTTCAATGATTTATTGCTGTGATTGTTTGCAGTTAGGTTATTGGTTAGTTGGCTTCACCAAAGCTAAGTGATTAGTTTGCCAGTGCTTAACAGTCTTGAATTCAACTAAAAATCTATGGAGTTAGATTAGTCTCAATATTAATAAATGCACACAGAAGGATTCACAAATACATGTTAAGATTTATATATAAATGACTCTCTCCACACAAATATTTTCAATGCACACACATATATTTGGCATTTTATATAAATGTAAAAAAAAATCCACAAATAACCAAAAAAGTTTCACAAATGTATTTCTGATGCACACACAAATATTTATTGTTTTAAATATATGCAATAAAAATCCACAAATACATGTATTTTTATATAATTTATTTATTTATATATTGTATTTAAAACGTATTTGCAATTTTCATCAAAACACGTGGATGTTGATACATTCATATACAAATGCTTTTATTTTGTGAACCTCTGCACATTTGTGTGTGAATATTTTTGAGACTCCCCTGACGTGACCCGATCCACAAATGCATTTTTTCTACCAAGGGGATATAGGTAGCCAATCAGATGTCTCCTTCCTCTTCAGCCAATCACATGAGCGTCCCGCTACCACCCCCACGTGGGGTATGTTTTAACGTCGTAGTGTCAGAGGGTGGCAGTAATGCACAACTGCATTGTTTGCCGACCGCCAAATTAATAAGGACGAGAAGAAGAAGAAGCAGCAGCAGAAAGCAGTCAAAGCAGAGCCCCGGGTCAATCATAGACATATATACATAGACCCCGCATTGACTGTGGAAGGACGTGCCTAAAGCGCCGCCATCTTGGTACAGGGCTAACAGAGGCGGAAATGCATGTACATCTATGGAGGTAAGAGGTATTCCACAATCTTAAAGTAGAATTATTCACTGAATTTTCAACCAATTTCCAAACGGTTTGATTTGTTAAAAATGTCACACATGTAGCTATGACACAGGATGCTTGGATGTTTTAAAAATGCCGGTTTTACTACCCAAATACAAATTCAACTTAATGTTTTCAGACCTAGCTTAACTGGAAAAGATGTCGGACTTTTGTGCCGCTTATGGTTGTTCAAATGAGCGGAACATACAAACCAGATCCCGTGGAATCACTTTTCACAGGTAAGGTGTACATAAGGAATAATATCGAGTGAGCAGGTTGTTAAATAGTGAAATAAACCCCTGACAGGACGGATTGAATCTCTCCGCTCCGCGACCGGGTTCTTTCCATAATATAACCAGCTCACTTTACATTATCCCACGTATTACACAGCTGCTTACTAGTGAAATAACTCATTTGAGACCTTATTTAGGTTAAAATGCAATGTTATTTCATCTATAAACTGCCCCTGGTCTGGAAAAAAACAGACCTTAGACTGCAGTGATTGACCAGTTAGAAGATTAATGATAGATATTGGATGTATTTAATATGTATATGTATTGTGTACTTAACGTGGAGGATAACAATTCTTTTTTGTTGTAGACAATTCTTTACATCTCTGGCTACTTTTCTCACATTTTTAAGGTTTCCCAAAGACAGTAGTCTTAAGAGAGAATGGGAACTGGCAGTGAAACGGAAAAGTTTTGTGGCTACTGGGAGGTCCTTGCTCTGCAGTGAGCACTTTAAGGCAGATGATTTTGACAGGACAGGGCAGATTGTCCGGCTTAGACATGGAGTCAAACCATCTGTCTTTAACTTCCCATCTCATTTACAAAAGGTATGTGTGCTATTTGGCTAAAGAATTCATTCATTCATTAATTCATTTATGTCTATGATTGTGAATGTAAGTACACTCAAGGAGATTGTTAATGGATTCAATGATTATTTCATAAATGTCGGCTGTAACTAATTGCTGACCCAATAACTAAAGATGATGTAAGTGAAAAAATTATTGATATCAACCAAAATACTATATTTTTATCAAAAGTGGAAGAGAGAGAATTGATTGATATAGTAAATAAATTCAAGAATAAAAAGTCAACTGACTATCACGACATTGATATGAGTCTAATTAAACACCTTATATTATCTATAGCCAAACCTCTAACTCATATCTGTAATCAATCATTTCAAACAGGCATATTTCCTAATAAAATGAAAACAGCAAAGGTCATTCCCATCTTCAAAAATGGTAATAAGCACAACTTCTGTAATTACCGACCAATTTCTCTGCTTCCTCAGTTCTCAAAAATACTTGAAACACTCTTTACACACAGACTGGAGGATTTCATAGAAAAGCAACACCTTTTAAGTGACCGACAATATGGTTTTAGATCAAATCATTCAACTACAATGGCAGTTATGGAACTAATTGATAACATTTCCACTAATACTGAGAATAAAGAATATACAGTTGGATTATTCATTGATTTAAAGAAGGCTTTTGATACTATTGATCACACCTTATTATTAAAGAAGCTTGATAGATATGGTATCAGAGGGGTTGCAAACTCATGGATCAAAAACTATTTGGATGATAGATACCAATACGTAAAATACATAATGAACGGTCTGAATTGAGGAGGGTTACATGTGGAGTTCCACAAGGCTCAGTACTGGGACCGAAACTCTTCATACTGTACATAAACGACATTTGCAATGTTTCCTGCAAATTTAATTGTGTACTATTTGCGGATGATACAAACCTGTTCTGCTCCGGCAAAGATCTTGAACATCTTCTGAATACAGTGGTAACAGAACTCAAAAAAATTAAACGATGGTTTGATATTAATAAGTTATCTTTAAATGTAAGTAAAACTAAATTTATTGTCTTTGCAAACCGTACAATAAATCAAAGAGTGCAAATTACTATAGATAATGTGGAAGTGGAATGAGTGTTTGAAAACAAATTTCTCGGAGTTGTTATTGATCACAAGCTGTGCTGGAAGCCACATATAAACTTCTTAAGAACAAAATATCAAAAACCATTGCAATTTTGTATAAATGTAAAAACATCCTTACAATAAACTCACTAAAAATTCTGTATCAATCTCTAGTAAAACCATATATAACCTATTGTATTGAAATATGGGGACACACTTATAAAACAATCACAAAACCAATCCTCTTACTCCAAAAAAAAAACAATACGGATTATTAACAAAGCAGATTAAAAGCAACCAGCAACCAATTATTTATAAATACATACGAACTTAAATTCAAAGAACTGGTGGACTTTAAAACGGCACAGCTTATGTTCAAAATTAATAACAACATGCTGCCTGACTGTGTTCAGAAAATGTTCAAAAAAAGACAGTTATTACAACTTCAGAGGGGTATGTATGTTCACAAAGACTAAAATCAGAACCAACATTAAACAAAGATGTACAACTGTAACAGCGGTCAACGTGTGGAATAATCTTGAAAATGATCTAAAAATGTGTAGAACAATTTATACATTTAAAAAAATACTTAAAAGCAGGATGATCAACTTATACAAATCAGGACTATGAGCTGTGGTGTCTTCTATGTTGAAGAGCTTTTTCGTTTCTTTTTTTCCTCTTTTTTTTTGGCTTTGTTAATTTGTTTATGTAAATGAAACCGTAGATTGCAATATAACCTGTTTTGTAAAAGGGTAGGCGAAATAAGCTATGCTTCAGCCTACACCTTTTCGGTCTTGAACATTTATTGAATGCCTTCTTTAGTTATTTATTCATTTGTTACTTTGAATTGCTTAATCTTGTTTTGTTTTACCCTTTGGACCTTGATCAGCTGCTGTATTTATGTGAGTTGTCAAGACTATCGCGTAATGAGTTGTTATGTTCATACCAAAGACCGAAATAAAACTAACTAACTAACTGATTCATATGTTTGTGTAAGCATTTTTATAACAACTTAATGCCACACATTTCTAAACATTTTTTTCTGTCTGCATGTTTAGGAATAAAGTACAGTACACTTTCTGACGCTTTAAACTTTTTAAAAATTTTGTATTATGTTTCTTACATTTTAGCAAGTACCATCAAGGACCACACAAGCTTCAAGGAAAGCTGAAGAGAGCCTGTCAGTGGCCTGCCAGCATTTCCATGAAGCTGACAACCACCATTCAAACCTACTGAGACTAGTAATGTCTGTGTCTCTCAAAGTTAGGCTGCATCACATAGCAAAAATGGCTTTACTCAGGTACCAGAGTGGCAGCACAAGAAAGAAACTGTGCAAAACAGTTCTCTTTCAGGGGTTTTAGCTCCCATAGGTCTGATTAATGAAATGTATTTGTAAATATTGTAAATATTATATTAATATTTTTCTAGGGGGATTCTTTATGTTCTTGCTCTTAAATGTTCTGTTCTGCTACTTAACCCTCTGGAACCTATTAATAATAACGATAATAATAATAAAATGATAAAGATAATAGCAATATTAATAATAATAGTGATAATAATAAAATAATAATAGCAATATTAATTATAATTAAAGTGATAATAATAAAATGATCATTATAATAACAATATTAATTATAATAATAGTGATATAATAATAAAATGATTATAGCAATATTAATTATAATAATATTTATAATAATGAAAGGATCATGATAATAACATTAATTATAATAATGGTGATATAATAATAAAATGATAATGATAATAGCAATATAATTATAATGGTAGTGATGATAATTATAATAATACAATGATAATAGCATTATTATTATTATTATTATTATTATTATTATTAATATTATTATTATTATTATTATTATTATTATTATTATTATTATTATTAATAATAATAACAATAACAATAATGATAATAATAATCAAATGCAATATATACCCTACAAGCAATTCTCTGAATAAAGACCTGAATACACCTGAACGTTTTCTGGGTTCCTTTTGTTCTATTTATGTCTGCCTGTCTGTCCTCCATGTCTGACGTTTGTAACAAACAACCCCCGTGAATATATGTTGACAATTGATCGATTTATGATCACTTTTATAGTGCAAACATGTCATTCCTCTATAGACGTAATGCACTGTAGGAGCGAGCGTAGGCACGTCGCTCCAATCAGCAGCAGCGGTCAATGCGGCGTCTATGTATATATGTCTATGGGGTCAATGGTCAAGAGGTCTAGTTTGCAGCATGGCGGCCGACGATCGTGCACCTGTAAGTGTATCCACTTGTTGTAAATCATGACTCTTTATTGAATTATTAGTGATTTGTTTTACTAAAGTGTGTGGTAGCCCAGTTAGTTAGCAAATTAGGCCTATCTGAAACTTGCTTAGTTGGTATAATTGCACCGTGTAACTGACGCTAACGTAAGAGTTAGCTTTAAGATACATGTTAAAGCGTAACGTTATGATAAAGCACAGCGGGACCCCCTCTCCCCATGCAATTTATTCGCACATCAATATATTTTTTCGAGCAATTAGCTAAGGTTTGTATGGTCTCATGTCTGTAATAGCTGCTGGTTTCGACCAGGGTGTCCAGATGTCCCGCTTTGAGCGGGACTGCACAGTATTTTTAGCACCTTTCCCTCATCCCACATAATGAGAAGTCAAACCACTGCAAGACAGACGCTTTTCTTAATTCTGGCTTTTATTCAGTGGCTGCGAAGACAGCGGTTAAGGTTGTCATCACGGGGCTGTATCTGATACCAGTCTGTTTACATTTCGGTCAAGTGCTGGTGAGCCCCTCACTGTCATCTGCTAAGCTAAGTGGCTACCGGATAAAACAAATCACTAATAATTCAATAAAGAGTCATGATTTACAACAAGTGGATACACTTACAGGTGCACGATCGTCGGCCACCATGCTGCAAACTAGACCTCTTGACCATTGATCCGGGGCTCTGCTTTGACCGCTTTCTGCTGCTGCTTCTTCTTCTTCTCGTCCTTATTAATTTGGCGGTCGGCAAACAATGTAGTTGTGGATTACTGCCACCCTCTGACACTACGACATTAAAACATACCCCACTTGGGGGTGGTAGCGGGACGCTCATGTGATTGGCTGAAGAGGAAGGAGACATCTGATTGGCTACCTATATTCCCTTGGTAGAAAAAATGCATTTGTGGTCACGTCAGGGGAGTCTCAAAAATATTCACACACAAATGCACAGAGGTTCACAAAATAAAAGCATTTGTATATGAATGTATCAATATCCACATATGTTTTGATGAAAATTGCAAATACGTTTTAAATACAATATATAAATAAATAAATTATATAAAAATACATGTATTTGTGGATTTGTATTGCATATATTTAAAACAATAAATATTTGTGTGTGCATCAGAAATACATTTGTGAAACTTTTTTGGTTATTTGTGGATTTTTTTTTACATTTATATAAAATGCCAAATATATGTGCGTGCATTGAAAATACTTGTGTGGAGAGAGTCATTTATATATAAATCTTAACATGTATTTGTGAATCCTTCTGTGTGCATTTATTAATATTGAGACTAATCTAACTCCATAAAAATCTTCTGTACCAACACATTACTTTCGCGACACATATCACATACTCGTATACTCACTCACAAATTTGCTTTCAACATAGCTACACCAAAAGAGGAGACTCAAATTATCCTCTTCTTCTCCTTTGTCTTTGTCTTGACTGATCACACAGTCAGGCAAAACCTCCCCCAGTCTGAAACTATCTTTGACTCTGCCATCTTGTAGTTTCCGTTGCCAGCCATGTCATCGTTGCACTTTGTTTCTCACACACACCCTCTCTCCCTCTCTCTTTGTCTCTGTCTCTGCCTCTCACTCCCTCTCTTTCTCTCTCTCTCTCGCTCTCTCTCACACACACACACACACACACACAGACACATATACACACCCATGCTTGTATATAGTGAGATAGAATTTGTGTGTTTGGTTTGGTTTGCTTTCCTGTGAATAAATCATTTGTAATCATACCTGCTGTCTGTTTAATATTGCACATGACTGAATGAATAGTTATTCTCTGCTATCTCAAGAACTCCGAAATCCTTCAACATTTACTATTAATATGGCAGCATTGGTTATTATTAATTTAACTATTCCTCAGAGTTCCAAATTGATAGTTTAGTGTATTTTATGAGACTGATATCATTAACTGGTTATCATTTTTCCCTGTTTGGGAATGGTGCCCCACAAGGTGATTTAATGTAAGTTAAGTCACATTATTTAACAAACTCAATAATTATTTGTTATTTCAGATAGTCATTTTGATACTTTGAACCACAAGTCCCCAATAATTACAATGTCAGGTCCCAACTCTGTCTTGCTGTCTGAAATGCTGGATCAGCATTCCAATATAGCAGCATTAGTTGATTGGAACTGTTTAAAGTTCTGAGTGCTATTTAGCAGCCCCACTGTTTATGTTTTGTTTTTGTTTTTGTTTTTGTTTTTGTTTTTTTGTTTTTTTGCTTAAAAGCATGGAGGTTGGTAATTACACAGATCTCATATTCAACCTCCCACACCTGACCTTAACAAACTGCCACTGGTCAAAGTTCCTCTATTTATGTAGCACTGATGAGCCACAACAGCTAATAGGTAAAGTCACAGCATTGTCAGAGCCCCAACTAAATACAGCAGCTTTGGTTCCTCACTTTATATTTGTTTGTTGAATTACTAAGTACTCAGATAAGGGTTCTAGTGCTCTTTGCACAGCGTTAAACCTAACAGCAGAACAGGATTTGACTCTCAGCCAAAGGCAACAGTGCTTCTAGCCATCAGTGGCACAAACAAATGATAGAGCACTGATGTATAAAGATAACACTACACAAATACTGTGTGTGCTGTACTGACACTGAGGCAAACAGACTGGAGAGAACTCTCAAAGCCCTCTGCTGCATGCTTCAATGCTGCCCCTCAGTGGGCAGGTCCTGTAACCAGCCTCGCTGAACAGCTGGGAGAGCATGTGTCATTTTAACAGTGCCATTAATAAGGGTCTGTGTTCAGGCAAAACCATTTGGATATCAGTGCACACATAGGCAACAGCTAACTCATCACATTCACTTTAAGCGGGTGTGTAAAATTAAACATTTAACAGTTGTGGGCCATCATTGCCTGGAACTGGGACCTAAAGCAATATGGTGAGGGGTTAATCTGAATGAACTCAGTTTGGTTTTGGCAATATTACTGCAGGCTCACATACTGTAAGTACATACACTGTAAACCTCAATTTGCTCACTCAACTTCAATTTCTTTAGAAGCAGCTTGCGCTCAAAACTTTTAATTTAGTCGATACGGTAACATAAAGGTTTTGAGTACACCAGACACAAAATAAAACATATGACTCTTGTCTGACAGGAAGTTTATGTCAGTTTAACATAACTTTTTTGTTTTTGGTTAAGCATTTGATTCTATGTCATATGAAATAGTTTTGTTTTATTTCATTGAACTATAAGAAAATGTTGGGGGGAAGCTTGGGTGTTTTGATCGCTAGCACAGGGCAAAGAGATGCATTCTGACTCAGGAAGTGCTCTTTATTTCACCTCAGTACAACTTAATGTTAGGCACTCTAATATCCACACATGTGGGAGGTCACTAACTGTGTATCTGCTTAACTCATGGTGCAACATGTCTATCCACATTAACTGTAACCCATTAGAACCTTTGTAAAATACATAAACATTAATCACTGAGTAATGGCAAAGGAGAGGGATTTACAACACATTTAAGTACAGTTTTCTTCAGCTTATGCCCTTATACACTTTATTTCATGGTATGCTGGTAAACTTCACCCATTTAGCCCCAACATGCCACAATATGAACACACAATGAAAGTGTTGTAACTGGCCTTAAACTAATTTGGTGAAACCGGCTTGATAAGTTTTTAGTCAAATCTCAAAACTCAAAAATTGTTGACTTAAAATTAAAAAAAAACATGTCAAGCTCACAGGGGATGAGTTTTTGTGTTAATTAAACAAAGTTTATGTCATTTCGACAATCCAGGACATTTGTGTAGATTTTATATTAAAATTTTGTGTCATGGATGGATCGGGGTTTACAGGGTTCACAGTAATTCTTGATGTACATTAAAGGCAAATGTATATCATAGACAGATGTATTCTTTTAAGATAAGCAGGAAATGAAGCCCTTTTTCAAGATTTTGAAAAACGTCACGTGGGTGACTACCCCATGGACTCGGGATCAAGAGCCACAAAATCTCCAGGATCTCCAAATTTTTATTGTTTGGTTAACTGCAGATTAATTTGTTTGTTTGTTACATGTAACACTGCAGTACACTGTAAATGACATTATAAGGACCTAATGTAGTAGTGCTGTAGAGCTGTTTTTCTATGAGCTGACACCCATTTTGTTTATATTAACAGGAACTGTGAGGTCATATTGAGGTCTGGACAACCAAGAAAACTTTCTGAGAAAGCTGCTCATAGGATTGTTTGAAAGGCAAATCAAAACCCCTGTTTGATCGCAAAAGATCTGCAGGAAGATTTATCAGACTCTAGAGTAGTGGTGAACTGTTCTACTGTGCAGCAACGCCTGTGCAAATATGGCCTTCATGGAAGAGTCATCAGAAAAAAACCTTTCTGTGTCCTCACCATAAAATTCATCATCAGAAGTTTGCAAAGGAACATTTAAACAAGGCTGATGTTGTTTGGAAACAAGTCCTGTCGACTGACAAAATTAAAACCACTACAATGTTCTGCTGGGAAACTTTGGGTCCTGGTGTTGATGTGGATGCTACTTGACATGCACTACCCACATAAACACCATTACAGATTAAGTATACCCCCTCATGGCAACAGCACTCCCTGATGGCAGTGCCCCCAGCAAGACGGTGTCCACAATGCCACACTGCAAATACTGCTTAGGAATGGCCCGAGGAGCGTGACAAAGAGCTCAAGGTGTCAACCTGGCCTCCATATCCCCAGACCTCAATCCAGTTGAGCAATTGGGCGATCAGATTTGGATCTGGGGAATTTAGAGACAAGGATGACACCTTGAGCTCAGTGTTTGGGTGGGCAGTTTGTGTCAACTAGCATCCACATGGATAACAGGACTTAAGGTTTCTCTGCAGAACAGTGCATTGTAACAAGATGATCAATAATATTGACTTTACCTGCCGATGGTTTTAATGTTATGGCTGATCAGTGTATTTACAAAGGTCAGTTAGATGGTAACCTGCATGAGAAACAAAAAAAAGATAAAAAGGTTATAATAATCATCCACTTATTGTGATAAATTTGACCTGGACAGATGTGATCACCATAAATGGTTTTCATTGTATATGCAGGCATGAACAGACAGGTATAGTGAGGAAAAGTGTGCGTGTGTTCCTCAAGCTCGGGTCCTCTAACAGAGTCCTGGAAGTTTGAGGATTCTTCGTAGTATATTAGCTGTTCTTAGGACTGCACTCTTCTTGACAGAGACCTCAGATGTTGTACGAGGAATCTGCTGGAGCCACTCTCCCAATTTGGGGGTCACAGTTCCGAGTCCTCCGATTACCACTGGCACCACTGTTGCCTTTACTCCCCACATCTTTTCTAGGTCCTCTTCCAGCCCTTAGTATTTTTCCAGCTTCTCGTGTTCCTTCTTCCTGATGTTGCTGTTGCTCAGGATTGCTACATCTATCACCACTGCCTTCCTCTGTTGTTTGTCCATCAACACAATGTCTGGTTGGTTAGCCATCAACAGTTTGTCAGTCTGGATCTTGAAGTCCCACAGGATCTTAGCTCGGTCATTCTCACCCACCTTAGGAGGTGTCTTCCATTATGACCTTAGGACTTCCAGCCTATACTCAGTGCAGATGTTCCTGTACACTATGCCTGCCACTTGGTTATGGCATTCCATGTACGCTGTTCCTACCTGCAAATTACACCCTGCTATTATGTGCTGAGCTGTCTCAGGAGCATCTTTGCACAGCCTGCACCTGGGGTCCTGTTTGGTGTGGTAGACCCCTGCTTCTAGTGATCCTGTACTAAGTGGCTGTTCCTGTGCTGCATGATTAGTGCTTCTGGGCTGTCTTTTAGCCCAGCTTTTTCCAGCCAAGGATTTCTAGATGTTGACCACTTCTTTAATCTGTTGGTGGTACATGCCATGCAGGGGCACTTTACTTAGCAGCTCATCTTTGGGTGCCATCTTCCAGATGTATTCTTGGATCTTGGTATTTTCGTCCTGGACAGTGGCTCTGACGCTCACCAGTCCTTGCCCTCCTTGCTATGCTTAGTGTACAGTCTCAGGGTGCTGGACTTGGGATGAAACCCTCCATGCATTGTGAGAAGCTTCCTTTGTCTTGATATCAATGGCCTCTATCTCCTCCTTTGGCCAACTTATTATACCAGCGGGGTATCTCATGACTGGCAGGGCATACGTCTTGATGGCTCTGACCTTGTTCTTTAAGTTCAGCTGACTTTTCAGGACCTGCCTTACTCTTTGTAGGTATTTGGCTGTGGCTGACTTCCTTGTGGTAGCTGTCTTGAATATCTGCAGTGGTGCCCTCTGGTAGTTCAAACCCCCTCGGTTCCAATTGTCTTCCCTTTCTTGGACACCATCCGACCACACTTATCTAGTCTGAATGACATTTCATTGCTGTAGATCCTGGTGACGTGGATCAGTGAGTTGATGTCTTGCTCACACGTGGCATACAGCTTGATGTCATCCATGTAGAGGAGGTGACTGATGGTTGCTCCATTTCTTGCACCTTGATATATTAAGTTTGTTAAGTAATTATTACCATAATATTGTTACTTAAATTAATGTTGGTGTAAGCTATTATCATTGCTGCATGTCCTGCATCTCTCTCTGGCTCTGTCTCAACTTCTGTCTCTGTCTCTCTTTATGTCTCATTGTGTCATATGGATTACTGTTAATTTATTATGTTGATCTGTTCTGTACGACATCTATTACACGTCTGTACGTCCTGGAAGAGGGATCCCTCCTCAGTTGTGCTTCCTGAGGTTTCTACCATTTTTTTTCCCTGTTAAAGGGTTTTTTGGGGGGAGTTTTTCCTTATCCGCTGCGAGGGTCCAAAGGACAGAGGGATGTCCTATGCTGTAAAGCCCTCTGAGGCAAATTGTGATTTGTGACATTGGGCTTTATAAATAAAATTAATTGATTGATTGAAAATTAATTGATTGACATTTGATGGTAACTTGTGCAACTGGCTTTGAATCGGCCTCCAGAGTCATTTTCCACAGCCCCATCGAGTTCTTTATGAAGGCTCCAAGTGTCCTGTTGATGTTGTACATTTCCAAGCATTCCAGTACCCATGTATGTGGCATTGAGTTGTAGGCTTTCTTGTTGTCAATCCAGGCGGTGCACAGGTTGGTCTGCCTGGTCTTGCAGTCTTGGGTGACTGCTCTGTTGACCAGTAGCTGGTGCTTGGCTCTCCTGGTATTACTACCAATTCCTTTCTGGGTCTTGCTCATGTGCCTGTTCATCTTAGCCATTATAATGCCTCAGAGGAGCTTCCATGTGGTGCAGAGGCAGGTTACTGGCTGGTAGGTGGATGGGACCGCGGCCCTCTGGGGATCCTTCATGATCAGGACTGTCCGTCCCTGGCTCAACTACTCTGGATGGGTCCCATCCATCAGCAGCTGGTTCATTTGTGCTGCCAGGCATTCATTGAGTGCAGTTTCATTAGCCAGTAGGTGTGGATCATGTCAGCGCCAGGTGAAAACTCTCTCTTGGATGTCTGCCGTTGTAATGATAACTGGCTCTTGTTCTTGGAGATTGCTATGGTCTGCTCTCACATCTACTAGCCACTTAGCATCATTGTTATGTGATGCCTCCTTCTCCCATATGCTCTTCAAATATTGTTCAATTTCAGCCCTGGGTGGCTCTGTTCTTATGTTGTTACCTTGCCACTGAGAATACACTTTGGGTGGTGCCGTGGAGAACATCGTGTTTATTTTTCCTGGGTTCTACTTCTCTTGTGTATCTCTGTAGGCGGGTAGCCAGAGTTGTGAGACTTTGCTTGGCAGTCTCAAGTGCCTCAGGTATACACAGTTTGTTGTAATTCCTAGGGATCCCTTTCTTCCCCACACCTTTCTCTAGCTCTTTAAGTTGACCAATCTCTTTCTGTGTTGCTTTTATCTTGGCCTCCAGCCTCCTTCTCCATGGAGGATAGTGCTCTTTGCGGCTCATGGTGTTCATCTTGTAGCCAAGCTTCTCTAGGATCACTGTTGCTGTGGTCAGCCAAATGGTCTCAGTTATGGTCCTAGTGGGGATAGTTTGTCGTAATGCATTCACATCATCTAGCAGACTTCCAGAGGGTATTTTGATTTTTATTTTGAGGTACTTGTGTGCGGGCGGCACGGTGGTGTGGTGGTTAGCACTGTCGCCTCCCAGCAAGAGGGTTCCTGGTTCGATCCCGGGTGCGGGAGCCCATCTGTGCGGAGTTTGCATGTTCTCCCCGTGTCAGCGTGGGTTCTCTCCGGGTAGTCCGGCTTCCTCCCACAGTCCAAAGACATGCAAGTTGGGGATAGGTTAATTGATTACTCTAAATTTTGTTTTGTTCTTTGTTTGATTTTATTGCTATTGTTTGATTTTATTGCTATTGTTGCTTTATTGTTATTGTTTGCCTGTACTGTGCACTTTGAGATTTGTATTCAAATGTAAAGTGCGTTATAAATAAAATCTATTATTATTATTATTATAATTGCCCGTAGGTGTGAATGTGAGCGTGAATGGTTGTCTGTCTCTATGTGTCAGCCCTGTGATAGTCTGGCGACCTGTCCAGGGTGTACCCTGCCTCTCGCCCAATGTCAGCTGGGATAGGCTCCAGCCCCCCCGCGACCCTCAAGAGGATAAGCGGTTAGGAAATGGATGGATGGATGGATGGATGGTACTTGTGTGCACAGAGAACTGTCTCCAAAATTAAAAATTTTCAAACAAATCTATGACAACCAGGCATGTCTAAGGCCCTGAATAGTTAGTGTTTATCAAATCTGCCAACAGTGACAGAGAGCAGGAGGAAAGAAGAACAACAAGGGTCTCCTTGAGCAGCTTCATCCAGCCCTGCATGTCCACAAACAAAACTCATCCAGTCACAGCCAGAGCAAAACAAACTAAACAGCAGTATGTTCAAGCTTTTTGTGGTCTGTTTATGGTAGTATAAATAAAATATGATATAACCACCACATAATTGTTTATCTGTCATCACCTTGATTTTTATTTCAGTTAAAAGAAATTCTACACCAGAGCCATAGCTAGGCCTGAAGAGGAAGAAAGCTGAAATGGGATCCAAAGAAACAGATGACTCTCTGTTCCAATTTGCAGGCAGCAGAAAGCATACATGGCCACCCAGGGCCCCTTAGCCGAGACCACAGAGGACTTCTGGAGAATGTTGTGGGAACACAACTCCACCATTGTAGTCATGCTCACCAAACTCCGCGAGATGGGACGGGTAACATATCACAATTACACCTTTACATGTCATGTCATTAAGTGTAAAGCAGTTTTACATCAAACTGAGGAGGGGGCAGAAAATTTAAGCAAGATTTAAAGGGGAATTCCGGTATAAAATGGATTTGGAATATATTGTACAGTGCCTTGAGGTGGTGTTCTGGTCGCCGCCAAGTCAAAACAAGTTGATTACCGACTCCTCTTCTCATCTTCTCGTCTTCTGCTCTCCTCAAAAGCTGTCGTCCAAGCTCATGCACTACACACATCC
Organism: Cephalopholis sonnerati; assembly: GCA_019142605.1. Classification (NCBI taxonomy): domain Eukaryota; kingdom Metazoa; phylum Chordata; class Actinopteri; order Perciformes; family Serranidae; genus Cephalopholis; species Cephalopholis sonnerati. Next base: position 43,152,596 of record JAGQAX010000006.1, on the reverse strand, counting down.
CGGTCACACCTTGTTCACGTGTACAGCCCTGGTAAGCCCTCTTCCATCAACAACACCTGAGATTTGCATTCAGCAATTTACTTGTTTTGACTTAAATTCAAAATGGCGGCAACCGGAAAACTACCTCAAGATACTGTCTTTGTAAACAGTAATTTTTTATTAACTATCTGTGCACTTACAAAGTTGCGAATGCCTCATTTTAAATGGTAGGACCCTCGTTATACTACCAATGAAGTGTGGGGCTACTTTGAGCCTTGTAAGTGGTTTAATGGCAGCTATTTTGTTTCACCTGGAGACATGCCCTGAGTGCTGTGACATTAGCCTTTTGGAGGAATCGGCTAAAAACAGCCTAGTTTAGAATGCATCAAATCAGCGCGGTTTTGTACCCAACACAAGATTCGAACTCGTGATCATGTACAATATATTCCAAATCCATTTCACACCGGAATTCCCCTTTAAAGTCATTAGAATTCAGTTCAGTTCCTTTTTAGCATGACTGATTTTATAGGGATATGAAATGAATTTACAGTTTGCTAAATCTGGGTCCTCACAGAACTTGCCAATACCTGCACACAGTCTGTTTAATATACTCAACTAGATGCACTTGACTGTGCTTTTTTGAGACATCATATATGTAAATACTTCAAGCACTTTTTGTTTTTTACTAATGATATGTTTTATAGTATGCACGTTGTACCCTTAAATTATATCACCCAATTTTATTTTAAACATGTATTGATATACATTTAGGAATATTCATTCAAGTTATTTTTCAGTAAATCTATCTAAAGTACAAAACTGTGTATTTAAATCCTGCTAATTATAACTAAATGGCATCTCACAATACCTTGTGTTTTCAAGTATATTTTAAGCTGTATTACTTTCATACCATTAAAGCAGGATTTATTCTTCTGCATCAAATCAATGCCATACCTAGGGTGTAGACTCTGTGTTGACGCAGGCTATGGCATAACCTACGCCGTAGGCTGACATGCACCTCTCCACTACATGTCACAGTGATGCAAAGGTCCTTCTATTTTTGTAAGCCAAAAGCCATTTCCCTCAGTGGAAACAAAGCTTTTATTTACTTTTATTTCACATTTAAGAAACCATACATTTCTAAGACAATGAAGCCCCCACATTTTAAGTCCTGTGTGTGATTTATTCTGGCTTCATTAGGTAGAGGAAATCTCTGCTAGCTGCCAGGCTAATTTATATGACTTAAAAAGCCATAGGCATGTGTTAATAACATTAGCATGTTGTATTTGTTGGGACAACATGTTTAGTTTCAGACAGTTGTTTTGTTGGCGAACCTTGTGGAGTTCTAATGAAGCCAAATTTTGTAACATTACCTTTGTGAAATGTTGTTGTTGTTCCTGGTTTCAAATGAGTAGAGGAAATCTCTGCTAGCCACCAGGCTAATTTATACAATGTAAAATGCCATAGGCTTGTACTAATAACATCAGCATCTTTTACTAGTTTGGACAGCATGTTTAGTGTAAGACAGTCATTTTGTCGGTGAACCTTGCGAGCTGTGATTGAGGTTACAATTTGATGTAAAGTAAATGAGCTCTCTAAATATCAAGAAATCCAATCATCATTTGTGCGGCTAAGAACAAGAATTATTGCAGAGACGAGGCAAAGATGTATATAGATGGTGAACCCATCACTCAAGTCTCTAGGTTTTCTGGATGTTTAAAAGTTTAGTTTGCCAAAATATTGGAATTATCCATGAAGCAGGTTCTATGATAAACCTCCAGAGTTTCCTTATGCTTTATTATAGCTTATAGCTTAATATATCCATCCATATCTTCCCTGTGGTGATATTAAATGGGCCAACACACATTTATCACCCCATCTAGCCACTCCTTCTTTTTCAGAAGCAGTATGTTTGAGTTGCAACATTTTCCAGCTTCAGGCAGCCATCTGCCTCAGTGTTTTATAAGCTGAATCTTTTATCTGTTTTCAATATTAATAGATGAGGAATTTGTAAATTTGTTTACAAAGCTCTACGTAAGATTGAAAACATGCCTACATTTTTCTAAAAATATTCCCTGTCCAACTCAGATCTTCACTCTTGTCAGATCTTTTCCTTACTCTTGTTAAAACCCACCTCAGTTAAATTTTTGTAAAATTAATAGAACCCTTAATGTTAAACAGTGTTAATCAGCTCAGGTCAGTTCCTGCGGCATTAAAAAAAAAATAGATAATCCAAGAACTGGCATGTAGGTAAGCTTTAGTCTTAGTCATTTTCATGTGTGTTACTTGTTTATTTTATTTTTAACTATTTATGTTTATGATATTTTTCTTATCTGTGTGTGCCTTTTTGCTACAGGATCATGACTTTATGTACGTTCAAAACTGTATTCAGTTTAAGTTTCATTTATTGCATTGTATAACCAAAACTAAGGAGACCCTCGATAACCCCTTCAGGCTTTTGGCCTCCTTTTCATATTCTCTTTTTATTTATATTGTTTTTGTCGAATTTCTTTTATGTGATATATTAAATGATTAAAAATAAGTAGCACTGGTTATTTGCTGGGTGACAGGGTGCATATACAATGCACTGAGAGAAGAAGGTGGGGGTGGTCAATAGCAGCCCAACAGCATAGTTCTGCTGAAACATGTGAATCTGACCTTGCCTTCACTAATATACCTGTCCCTTGCCCATTTCACAAAGTTTTTTCTGTCACTTCATTTTCACTTCATAATTTTAGTGGTTGTATTTTGGTCTTATTGACTATCCCAGATAAAACTCAAAAACGTCCTGATTACATCTTCTCTCTCCATTCTTCAGGAAAAGTGCCATCAGTACTGGCCTGCTGAGCGCTCTGCACGCTACCAGTACTTTGTTGTTGACCCCATGGCTGAGTACAACATGCCTCAATACATCCTAAGAGAGTTCAAAGTCACAGACGCCAGGGTAGGTTCTCCTCAGCAAAGCTTTGCAGAAGGAGGATGGCTTCAGCTCAGCTCATTTTACAAAAATAATTGCCTGTGTGATGTGATTAGTTAATGCATTATTTGCATATTTAAACATAAAATTGCATAAAATAGTACAAAAATAATTGCCTTAGTGTGAGTAATCAGCCGGAGACATTTCATGATATCTATTAGTTTAAACATTGTGTCTTGTTTTTGGTGTAAAAATTTATGGTATTTTGCTCAACATATCTTATTGGCTGTTTTCTCAAAATTACTTTTTTTTCAGACTCTGAGCCAAAAAGCTCCACTTCAGCAGCACCAACACACACCAGACTTTCCTGTTTTGTTTCTATCCATGTTTGTTCAATCAATCAATCAATCAATCAATCAATCAATCAGTTGTCACATGGAATTATACAAGGTACAACTTCCGTCAAATGTGATCCCATCAGCTCCTTGTGCACTGTGATTTAGTCCTGTTTGTATCTTTTTACATTGTTGGCTGCTCATTTATTATTGTCCATGTTTCTGGGTGGTTCTGGTAATCCGTGGTTTATATAGCATTGATGCACAGGAGGAACAGGACAGCACCTCACATTCCCACTGTCGTACCAGTACTTATTCACTGTAAAGCACGCACCTGCTCTCTTTCTCTCACCAGAGTCCTCTGCTCTGTCAGATAAGCATCAAGAAAAAAAAAGTCACCTGGTTGAAGGGCACTGTCCAGGATTTAGCCAAGTTTCAGTGAATCAAAGAAAACTCCAGTTCCTGATACTCCATTGGAAACTGATGCAGTACAGAGGTCCTCCAGAATTTTATTATTTTATATTTATATTTATTTTTAAAATTTCCAATGTTTGTACAGTGGCTAGCAGGATACAAATTGTTATGGTTTTCAGTTCAGAGAGGACCCAAATGCAGAATCAACAGGTAGGTTTGCAGTCTTTAACAAAAGGCGAGCTTTAATATAGCTGTTCAAGGATTTCCCAAAATGCAGACAATGCAAAATTCAACAGGGAGCAGAAACAAAAATCCAAACTCAAAAAAACAACCAGGAACTGAAATGAAGATCAGGGATGGATGCAGAATGATGGCAGGAAAAACGGACGCAGAGAGATAGGCAGATGGACATAGAGGTACACGGAGGTACACAGACGAACTGACAAAGGACAAAGGGAAACACACAGGTATATATACACAGAAGACTAATCGCAAGGACCAGAGACAGCTGGAGAAGGAAGACAAGGGCAAAAGGAGTTAAACAGGGCTTGGCTGACAACAAGGGGGAGAGAACCTACAAAATAAAACAGTAAGCAGATTAAATATGAGCTAAACACATGAAACAAGGAACACAAACAGAAAACTCAGAAACAAAGTCCACAAGATAACAGAATATGAAACCAAAACCCAGGATCATGACACTAATTCATCCGTTACTTATTCTTCTTCATCTTTCCTCAATGTTTACTGATGTTCACATTTGAAAACCTCCATCTGGCTAGCTAGCAGCTAGCAGAAGTAGCAGGAGGTAGTTAACAGTATCATCCCAATGAATGACTCGCAGCTGTACGTCACAACTGCCCAAAGCCAACCACAAATTCCACCACTAACACCTGCAAAACAGACGTAAGAGCTTCAATTTAGCACAAAGTTCCTGGAGCTGACAGAGAGGTGACTAGAATCATCTGCACCTATGTCATAAATATATTCTGGAGGTTTTTAAAGAGGGCTTTCTTTATATATCATTCATAGCCTGATTTAAAGAACATTTCTTTCCTGAAAACATGGTGAAAATGTATTTCTTTTTTTTTATGACCATTGAGAGGTTTTTCTGATGTATGGAGTGATAAAAAAAGCTATCCAAAATTTTTGAACCTGGTTTTATCTAATGTCCAGATTTGACTGTGGAAATTCATGCAAATTAGTGCATATTTCATAAGATAATACCTCATTTGTATATTTAAACATAAAATTTCTGAAAACTTATAGTACAAAAAAATAATTGTTTTAGTGTAAGTAATCAGTTGATGATACCTATTAGTTAAAAAAATTACCCCTGTGTCTTACTTGTGATCTAAAAATACTTTATTCTACATATCTTATAGGCCATTGTCTCAAAATGAGTTTCTCTTATTATCTGAGCCAAAAAGCTCCACTTCAGCAGCACTTACATACACCAGACTTTTCTGTTTTATCCCTATCTATATTCAATCAATCAACCAATCAATCAGTATAGAAAAGTTTAAAATTTAGATACATTTGGTTATTTCATGTATAATTTAAAGGTAGCAATTGCAACTTTGGATTGGTAAATATGAACACATGCATGCAACTTTTCTTTTCTTTTCGTCCCATCTGTGTGTGAGTATTTAAGTTTGTTGTTTGAAAATTGTACCTGCTGTATTCTGCTATACGTGTGGCTATTTTCCTGATAAAAAGGAAATTCTAAAGCAAAATGACTCAGAGGTAAAAGAACACTTTCAATTACGCACTAAATGATTTAAAGGTAAGGAGTAATAGCTATGGAGAACAAAAAATGACATAAGTATAAATAAATAAATAAATAAATAAATGTATAAATAAATAATTAAATACACGAATAAATGAAAAACCAAGGACATTTTGGTAATAAAAAAGGCTATTTCTGTATTTTTACATTTATTTATTTATACATATATTTATTTATTCTTTTATTTCTACATTTATTTATTTATTTCTACATTTATTTATTTATTTCCACATTTATTTATTTATTTATACATTTATTTATTTCCACATTTATTTATTTATTTATTTCCACATTTATTTATTTCTGTGTCAGTGTCACACAGAAATGTAAATATGCTAATTAGGTGGGCAGGCCTACGTCAGTCGATGTGATTGGATCGGATCTACTAGTGCTGCCTTGATTTGGCTGGCTCTCACGTTAGCCTTTAGTTTGCTATTAGCAATGGATAGTTTTGTGCGGGCTATTGCTGCTGATTTAAGAGCATTAGCGGACAGTTACGATAACAGCGAACCTACCGACTATCTTCAGTTTAGTTTCGAGAGATTACTCGAAGATTTAGCTCAACTCTCAGCTGATAGGGACATAGAAGTTGACGTGGTGCTAGATGGTCTCCAAGAAGCTGCCCACGAACTTCAAATCCGCTCGGTGACAGAGGAAGAGGGAGCGACGTTTGGACGTCCACAATATATTTTACCTCCTGATATAATTGAAGCTCACCTGCTTTTGGGACACACCGTTGGAGACATTGCACAGTTGTTCGGCGTGTGTGAGAGAACAATTCATCGGAGGATGGCACAGTATGGGATAAGGTAATGTGTGTAACGTTATGTCAACCTATTAAAATTCCGTCTAGTCTGTCTTATTTACATTCAGGGTGCTTTTGCCAGTGGTGGAAAGAGTACTGAAAATCTGTACTCAAGTACAAGTACTGTTACACTGCTAAAATATTACTCAATTACAAGTAAAAGTACTGGTGTTAGAAAAATACTCAAGTAAAAGTACAGAGTATTCGCCAAAAAAACTACTCAGAGTATTAGTTACTTTTCACCTCTTCAGTTAAAATGCATTTTAACTATTGGTAAAGCAAAACACACAAAATTTAGAGCCCTAGTCTGCAAAAGACTAGTAAAGCAAAAGTTAAAATGCATTTTAACACCAGTACTTTTACTTGTAATTTAGTAATATTTTAGCAATGTAACAGTACTTGTACTTGAGTACAGATTTTCAGTACTCTTTCCACCACTGGCAAAAGCACCCTGAATGTAAATAAGACAGACTAGACGGAATTTTAATAGGCTGACATAACGTTACACACATTACCTTATCCCATACTGTGCCATCCTCCGATGAAATGTTCTCTCACACACGCCGAACAACTGTGCAATGTCTCCAACGGTGTGTCCCAAAAGCAGGTGAGCTTCAATTCAGTGGCGGCTGCTGGTCTTTCAAACAGGGGAAGCTCACTTTAAATTTACATCATAAAATTTGTCACATTTTAGCGAGGCAGTAACTTATAAAAGGAACATTTAATTGAAGCCGTTTTTCAACCACACTCATGCCACAGAACCATACCTGTCAAGTTTTGGATTTGAAAATAAGGGAAATTTGCCGGCGCTCGCTGCGAGCCGTCCCACCACCCCAACCAAGCTCCAGTATCCCTTACATTTTAAGACAGGTGTACAAGATATCTAAAAACAACTTGTCAACCGCTTACTAACTACAGTTAGGTGATCAGAATCTGATAGGCCAACCTTTGTTGACACTGAAATGCTGTGAACATTCCTACGTTATAATGCAGCCTAAATGAAAACACAAAGGGTATATGAAGCACATTTATTTATGGTTTATAAAACGGGTGCTTCCCATCCTTAAATGTGATTGGCTGAGCCGCGTTCAGGGCCGTTGTCAAATCAGTGTAACCCACTGGTAGACCGCAGCGTCTGTGTTGCTTGGCAACCATTCTGTCCACTCGATCTTGCTTGGTGGAAGAATGAATAGTTCTCAGTTTTATTGTTGCATTATTACCAATAAATTGATGATTTTTTCTGTGTGTGTGTTTATTTTATGGGCTATATGTAGGGTAACCGTTTTATAAAAGCTGTAAGCCCCGAGAAGCCGTGAGTTACAGTGATTTTACAACGGCGGAGGGGCTCTGAACGCCCCTCAGCCGTTGTAACATCACTGTAACTCACGGCTTCTCGGGGCTTATTGCTTAAACATATTTTCAGTTCATAATGTGCCCATCCTGCTCCTCTGTAGGAAAGTAAAGTCGCTGTCCCATTTTTCGAGATATTTGCAGGACTTCTTTGTTTTTTGGCAGGAATGCCTTCTCCTTCGTCACATCCATCCATCTCTCTCTTTTGTTGTTCCGGGTTTGTTCCCGTTGTCGGCACTAACCTCGCGACAACTGCCACCCAGGCTACTGCAGGTGGCAGTTCTCGCGAGGCTAGTGACAGAGTTCAGTTTGGAGAGGCAGAGGAATGTTTTTTTTTTTATTATAATACGGGAGATTTACGGGAGAATACTAATACAGGAGGACGGCGGGAAAGAGGGGTAAAATACGGTAGTTTCCCGGCCAAAACGGGAGACTTGACAGCTATGACTCAGAAGACTCCGCTTGCAAAATCCGCGATGGGACTGAGCTGAGCTGTCAAATCTCCAAATAGCTGTCAATCAAAACGGGATTCAGCCTTTCGACTGATCCTCCAATCATCATGCGGAAGCTCAGCGTCCAGCCCGGCCGAGGCCCGCCCACAGCTCCATTCACCCCCAGAGACGCTGAGCGTCCGGGGGCGGGACAAAATCGTGGCATTTATCCAATGACCGTCGAGTTTCGAGGCAATGAAAAAAACTGTTCCCTGCAGTCCCATTGAAGTGCATGGATGCTCAGCTTCTACAGGCAAATGCCATAGACCATATGAGAAAACTGCGCTACGGGAATGTATGAGAAGTTAACAACATAGATAAGTAACTGATTCTGAACGAACTCGTCTTCGAGATGAATGTGTTTTAACGCATCTGTAGTCAATGAAATGTTAACACAACCGTACATATTTGACCATTCAATTTTTGACATTTTAGGGGAAGCTGAGCTTCCCTTGCAATCTTAAAGAAATCGCCTCTGCTCTAGACATCTAGGCAACTGCCCAATTTGCTGTCTTTCCTCTGTGTTGTAGATGTGTTTTTAATTTCCCACAGTACGAGAAGGCAGCAATTGAGACGATCATGGGATTTGAAATCGTTTGCTTCTGTCTGGTTTGCCCAGTTGACCAATCGGGCTTTACTAGCGTAGGCCTGCCTACCTTATTAGCATAAATAAATAAATGTGGAAATAAATAAATAAATAAATGTGGAAATAAATAAATGTATAAATAAATAAATGTGGAAATAAATAAATGTATAAATAAATAAATGTGGAAATAAATAAATAAATGTAGAAATAAAAGAATAAATAAATATGTGTATAAATAAATAAATGTAAAAATACAGAAATAGCCTTTTTTATTACCAAAATGTCCTTGGTTTTTCATTTATTCTTGTATTTAATTATTTATTTATACATTTATACATTTATTTATTTATTTATTTATACTTATGTCATTTTTTGTTCTCCATAATAGCAGTGTGATACTTTACTTGTTGGTAATGTGTTACCCCAAACTCTGTTCTCTACTGTATCTAACAGAAGGGGGCTGTAGATCTGTCTGAGTTACTTCCAATATCTGTGTCCATTTTCCTGTGTGTTCATCAGGATGGTCAGTCAAGGACCATCAGGCAGTTTCAGTTCACTGACTGGCCAGAGCAAGGAGTGCCAAAAACCGGGGAGGGATTCATCGACTTCATCGGCCAAGTCCATAAAACTAAAGAGCAATTTGGACAAGATGGACCAATTACTGTCCACTGCAGGTAAGTGTGTGTGTGTGTGTGTGTGTGTGTGTGTGTGTGTGTGTGTGTGTGTGTGTGTGTGTGTGTGTGTGTTGTGTGTGACTGAGAGAGAGTTAGACTTACTTGTAAACTTATACAGTGTACTATTTATCTTGTTATAACATGAAACATACCATGGTATTACATGATAACATATTGCTATAATGTCAAACTGTGTTTAAATGAGGAAATGGCTAAATTGAGAAATATGACTCATCTACAAGATATTGCAATAAGTATGTGTACTGTAGGGCTACACCAAGGATGATTTTAATGATTCTCTGTCAAAGCAGCAGTGAGAGGCTGCAAAAACAGCTGTTTCTAGCCTTCCATAGTTATGAACAAGTTATAATTACATTTTGTTTTGTTTTTGAGTCTTAAGACATCAAGGCTGTTTTTCAGCATATGGATTCTTCGGCTGTAATAATAACAAATAGTGACAGCGAACCTCTTTCAATTTGTTTTACAGCCTTTTACTCACTGCACCTGTCAGTTCATGCCTGCATACACAGTGGAAATCACTTATCTCACTTAAATCATTTCTCATGCAGATTACCATCTAATTAACATTTGCATACACACTGATCAGCCATAACCTTAAATCCATATCCACTATCCATTGATCATCTTGTTACAATGCTACAATGCCCTGGTCTGCAGAGAAACCTTAGGTCCTATCATTTATGTGGATGCTACTTGAAACAAACCACTCCCCCAAACATTGTTACAACCGAGTCCCCCCCCAACAGCACTCCTCAATGGCCACATCTGCATATACACTGATCAGCCACAACATTAAAACCCCTGGAAATTGGAGTAAGAATCATTGATCATCTTGTTACAGTGCTCTACAATACAGTGCATCCATGGCATCCACATGAAAACCAGGACCCAAGTTTTCCTAGCAGAACATCGCATTGTAACAAGATGATCAATGTTACTGACTTCACCCTCCAGTGTTTTGCCATTTTGGCGGATCGGTGTATATTACATGAATAAAAAGTAGTAAAATGGGCACTTTTGCTATTAAATGAATTTCATTGACTTTCAAAATATGTACAGTTTTATCTTCACATGTGCTTTAGCCGTTGCCACTGTCTTTATTTACTATAGCAAATGTTAATGCAGATTAATTATTTTTATATCTTTATATCTTATGTGATTAATTGACCAATTTACCTCTATCTTCATTCTATTGTTGTTTATTTGTACTTGTGTCTCAGGTGGGTTGGTGTCAATGGCTGTCTTTTATATTTGAACATTTCATAAAAATATATTTAAAAGTAAAAAAAACACCTTATTATATAATGTCATCAATCAATCAATCAATCAATCAATCAATTTTTATGTATAAAGCCTAATATCACAAATCACAATTTGCCTCAAAGGGCTTTACAGCATACAACATCCCTCTGTCCTTAGGACCCTCACAGCAGATAAGGAAAAACTCCCCCAAAAAAACCCTTTAACGGGGTAAAAAAAAATGGTAGAAACCTTAGGAAGAGCAACTGAGGAGGGATCCCTCTTCCAGGACGGACAGACGAGCAATAGATGTTGTACAGAGCAGATCAACATAATAAATTAACAGTAATCCATATGACACAATGAGACCTAAGGAGAGACAGATATTATATTAATGGTATGATTATATATGTGTGTGACAATAATCATATGTGTATAATAACAGTACAAGTATGACTAATAGTAACAGCAGCAGTGGGAGGCATCAGGCAGGACTACGGCAGCAGCACAACCACAACGCACCATCCAGGCACAGCTGCGACACGAGTTAACCTGCGAGACAGTGGAGCACAAAGGCTCCGGAAAACAAGCCGAGTTAGTAACATGCAGTAGAGCCGAGTTAGGGAGATGCAGTAACAGGACATGAATGTTAGCAAAGGAGAGAGAAAGCGAGAGAAGGAGAGAAGGGGCTCGGTGTATTATAGGAGGTCCCCTGGCAGACTAGGCCTATGTCAGCCTAACTAGGGGCTGGTCCAAGACAAGCCTGAGCCAGCCCTAACTATAAGCTTTATCAAAAAGGAAAGTCTTAAGTCTAGTCTTAAAAGTGGAGACGGTGTCTGCCTCCCGGACCGAAACAGGAAGGTGATTCCACAAAAGAGGAGCCTGATAGCTGAAGGCTCTGGCTCCTGTTCTACTTTTGGAGACTTTAGGGACCACGAGTAACCCTGCATTCTCAGAACGCAGTGTTTTAGTGGGATAATAGGGCACTATGAGCTCTATAAGATATGATGGAGCCTGATCATTTAGAGCTTTGTAAGTTAGGAGAAGGATTTTAAATTCAATTCTGGATTTTACAGGGAGCCAGTGCAGAGAAGCTAAAACAGGAGAAATGTGATCTTGTTTCTTAGTTCCTGTCAGTACACGTGCCGCCGCATTCTGGATTAGCTGGAGAGTTTTCAGGCACTAATTAGAGCTGCCTGATAATAGGGTAACAAACCAATTTTTCTGCATCTTTTAGTGACAGGATAGGCCTAATTTTCGCAATATTACACAAATGAAAAAACGCAGTTCGAGAGGTTTGTTTTAAATGGGAGATAAAAGACAAATCTTGATCAAATATTACGCCGAGGTTTCTTATGGTGGTGCTAGAGGCCAGAGCAATGCCATCCAGAGAAACTATATCACCAGATAAAGTGTTTCTGAGTTGTTTGGGGCCAAGAACAATAACTTTTGTCTGAATTTAACATTAGGAAATTGGAGCTCATCCAGGTTTTTATATCTTTAAGGCATTTCTGAAGTTTAGCTAATTGATCCGTTTCTTCTGGCTTTATCGATAAATACAACTGTGTATCATCCGCGTAACAATGGAAATTTATAGAGTGATTTCTAATGATGTTACCTAAGGGAAGCATATATAGAGTGAATAAAATTGGTCCAAGCACTGAACCTTGAGGTACTCCAAAACAAACTTTAGTACGTGAAGATGATTCATTAGGAACGTGAACAAACTAAAAACGATCGGATAAGTAAGATTTAAACCAGCTTAGTGCAGAACCTTTAAGGCCAATTGAATGTTCCAGTCTCTGTAGCAGAATTTGAAGGTCAGTTGTGTCAAATGCGGCACTAAGATCTAGTAAAGCAAGTACAGAGACGAGTCCTTGGTCTGAAGCAATCAGAAGATCATTTGTAATTTTAACTAGTGCTGTCTCGGTGCTATGATGCACTCTAAACCCTGACTGAAATTCCTCAAATAAATTATTATCATGGAGAAAGTCACACAGCTGGTCTGCGACTACTTTCTCAAGGATCTTTGAAAGAAAGGGAAGATTTGATATTAGTCTATAGTTGGCTAATACCTCTGGATCCAGTGTGGGCTTTTTTTAACAGAGGTTTAATTACAGCTACCTTAAAAGACTGTGGTACATAGCCTGTTAATAAAGATATATTGATCATGTCTAGTATGTAAGTGTTAACTAAAGGTAAGACTTCCTTAAGTAGCCTAGTTGGGATGGGGTCCAAGAGACACGTTGATGACTTGGATGAAGACATCATTGAAGTCAGTTGATGAAGAGAAATCAGGGAGAAGCAATCTAAATATACAGTACAGGCCAAAAGTTTGGACACACCTTCTCATTCAATGCGTTTTCTTTATTTTCATGACTATTTACATTGTAGATTCTCACTGAAGGTATCAAAACTATGAATGAGCATGTGGAGTTATGTACTTAACAGAAAAAGGTGAAATAACTGAAAACATGTTTTATATTCTAGTTTCTTCAAAATAGCTACCCTTTGCTCTGATTACTGCTTTGCACACTCTTGGCATTCTCTCCATGAGCTTCAAGAGGTAGTCACCTGAAATGGTTTTCACTTCACAGGTGTGCCTTATCAGGGTTAATTAGTGGAATTTCTTGCTTTATCAATGGGGTTGGGACCATCAGTTGTGTTGTGCAGAAGTCAGGTTAATACACAGCCGACAGCCCTATTGGACAACTGTTAAAAATCATATTATGGCAAGAACCAATCAGCTAACTAAAGAAAAACGAGTGGCCATCATTACTTTAAGAAATGAAGGTCAGTCAGTCCAGAAAATTGCAAAAACTTTAAATGTGTCCCCAAGTGGAGTCGCAAAAACCATCAAGCGCTACAACGAAACTGGCACACATGAGGACCGACCCAGGAAAGAAAGACCAAGAGTCACCTCTGCTTCTGAGGATAAGTTCATCCGAGTCACCAGCCTCAGAAATCGCAAGTTAACAGCAGCTCAGATCAGAGACCAGATGAATGCCACACAGAGTTCTAGCAGCAGACCCATCTCTAGAACAACTGTTAAGAGGAGACTGCGCAAATCAGGCCTTCATGGTCAAATAGCTGCTAGGAAACCACTGCTAAGGAGAGGCAACAAGCAGAAGAGGTTTGTTTGGGCCAAGAAACACAAGGAATGGACATTAGACCAGTGGAAATCTGTGCTTTGGTCTGATGAGTCCAAATTTGAGATCTTTGGTTCCAACCGCCGTGTCTTTGTGAGACGCAGAAAAGGTGAGCGGATGGATTCCACATGCCTGGTTCCCACTGTGAAGCATGGAGGAGGAGGTGTGATGGTGTGGGGGTGTTTTGCTGGTGACACTGTTGGGGATTTATTCAAAATTGAAGGCACACTGAACCAGCATGGCTACCACAGCATCCTGCAGCGACATGCCATCTCATCCGGTTTGCGTTTAGTTGGACGATCATTTATTTTTCAACAGGACAATGACCCCAAACACACCTCCAGGCTGTGTAAGGGCTATTTGACCAAGAAGGAGAGTGATGGAGTGCTGCGGCAGATGACCTGGCCCCCACAGTCACCGGACCTGAACCCAATCGAGATGGTTTGGGGTGAGCTGGACCGCAGAGTGAAGGCAAAGGGGCCAACAAGTGATAAACACCTCTGGGAACTCCTTCAAGACTGTTGGAAAACCATTTCAGGTGACTACCTCTTGAAGCTCATCGAGAGAATGCCAAGAGTGTGCAAAGCAGTAATCAGAGCAAAGGGTGGCTATTTTGAAGAAACTAGAATATAAAACATGTTTTCAGTTATTTCACCTTTTTTTGTTAAGTACATAACTCCACATGTGTTCATTCATAGTTTTGATGCCTTCAGTGAGAATCTACAATGTAAATAGTCATGAAAATAAAGAAAACAGGAGGTCATGAATTTTGCCTCTAATAGTTAGAATTTTGTCATTAAAAAAGCCCATAAAATCATTACTGCTAAGGGCTAAAGGAATACAAGGCTCAATAGAGCTGTGACTCTCTGTCAGCCTGGCTACAGTGCTGAAAAGAAACCTGGGGTTGTTCTTATTTTCTTCTATGAATGATGAGTAATAGTTTGCTCTGGCATTGCGGAGGGCTCTCCTATATGTTTTGAGACTGTCTAACCAGACTAAACGAGAATCTTCCAGTTTGGTTAATCGCCAATTCCTTTCAAATTTTCGCGATATTTGTTTAATTTTCTGGTTTGGGAGTTATACCAGGGAACAAACTTTCTTTGCTTTGCGAACTTCTTTTTAAGAGGTGCTACAGAGTCGAGAGTTGTTCGCAGCGAGCCTGCAGAGCTATCGACGAGATAATCAATTTGGGAGACTTTAAAGCCGGTGCGGGAAACCTCAGTTACAGAGGGACATGGTATTAAATTTAATGCTGATGGAATCACTTCCTTAAATTTTGCTACCGCACTATCAGATAAACACCTAGTATAGTAACTGTTACTGAGTGGTGAGTAATCGAGTAGAAAGAAATCAAAAGTTATTAAGTAATGATCTGATAGAGAGGGATTCTCTGGAAAGACCATTAAGTTGTCATCTAATATAACACCAAGAAAAAGTGCAGCCTCATAAATAACCATAGAGTTGAATTAACACCTCTTAGACACAAAGTTTAGCAAAGGTAGCATTTATTATTAGACTGTTGTTTTAGATGGTATTTTCATCTGCAGGTGTTTCCATTTGCCAGCCTCACCAGGCATGAGGAACGGCTGGCTTTTAGGTTTCAACATCCATCTCCTAATTTCCATAAGTCTTTGTGTTTCAAGCTCACTTCTTTCAAAAAGCGCTGTAGTTCTTCAGACATCTGTGTGTTATTTAGTGATCTGAGAATTTGACAGAATGGAAAAATACACTTACAACCAGATGGGACAACTTTTCAATTTCTGATATTATCCTGTTATGATTTTACAGAGCATACTCATTTATTAAAGTGGTGACTCCATGTGTTACAGGATGTCAGGTTCCTGTTTGATTTGATTTGTCCTGCAGATGTGCATGTGTGATGAACTTGTTGATTTGGAATGAGTCTAATAATGAGCATGTCCATAGTGCTGGTGTTGGGAGGACTGGGGTGTTCATCACCCTGAGCATCATCTTGGAGAGGATGAGGTACGAAGGAGTGGTCGATCTGTTCCAGACTGTCAAAATGCTCCGAACTCAGAGGCCAGCCATGGTGCAGACAGAGGTACAACACAATGCTGCTGGAGTGCATGAGGAACATAAAAGAATACAGAGGATAACGTCATGTCAGTAAGAATAGTGCAATAGCCAGGTTATTATTACCTAGCTACAAATTACAGCATGGTAAAGGCGCAGTCAGTAATTCTAATACATTACAGTTTTTGTTAAATTCAGCGAATGTTTTCTTATGCTAGCTCTTTTCTCTGTGTGCACTGAAAAAAACATCACTATTCCAGCCAGTCAGCAACAGGGGATGTTCATGTTTGTGCACATGACAGGGGAAAGACAATGCATGTATAAAGATATGGGCAGTAGGAACGAGAGGAATGATAAATCTGGCACATACTAACGTGCCGAACTCCACAGCGCTGTGTTCCTCAGAATCGCTGACTTCACCTTTAATGTGTGATTAAAACATATGAAAGCCCAAACATACAGACTTAAATAAACATACAGCTACAGCAGGGCATATGAACAAAATATAGGGTTGTACTGACAAAAGAGATGTTACAAGTGTTAGTAATCATGATGCAGTGTCTCTCACAGGTTAACAATTTATGTCTGTCTGTTGGCTCATAGTGAAGGGGATTGGGAGTGAGGTCATGTCATGCCACATACATGACTTGAGCAGTGGCAGACCTAGCAGATTCGGCACCCTAGGCAAGCTTCCCACGCGGAACAAGGGCTAGTGGGAAATCAGCCCAAATAAATAACTAGCAAACAATAATAACAATAATAATAATAATAATAACAAATAAACAAAAGAATAGGGTATGTGCTAATTTGAAGATGTCATCTTCTTCTTTTTTCTTCTTCTTCTTCTTTTGCCTTTTCATTCACTGTTACTGTAGTGCTTTCCACATACACGCCACTCCACCACACCTATCAATGTTCCAGTATGTTCTGACTGTGATAATCACTCACTGATGAACACATTAAAGTAAACTGCATTGCCAGGACTATAGATGGTATCCCTACTACAGACCGTTGGCACTAACTCTTAGGATCATTTTCCCTTATGGTCGATTTTTTTATTTTTTTTATTAAACAAATTGACTAGATTTTGATGCATTCGTCAACAAGACAGAACCTGAGTTCACATGGAGCTCTGTATCTGATGGAGGTGTAAACTATTTGCTGACAAGTTTGCCATATCAAACTAAAAGGTGATAATATGTCAGTGTTGTGTTCAAAGGCTTGTTCCCGCTGCTCCCAAATGGCCCAAAAATCTGTTTTGGGTAAATGTAATGAAGTTACTGTCCTCTGCTGTATCTGTGGTTGTATCAGTTTGCAACATTTTTACATTATCAGCTGCTGCAGCCCTGCTAAAGCAGGTCTTACCTGAAATATTTCAGTACAATTCTTTATTTATTACTGCTTTAATTCTGGCTTAACTCTTACAAAATGACCACAACTTTGTTTTGTTTTGTTTTGTTTTTTTGTCCCATAGGACCAGTACCAACTGTGCTATCGGGCTGCTTTGGAGTACCTGGGAAGCTTTGATCACTATGCAACATAACCCCACCCTTAAAGACACCCTCAGAAGAGTTTTGTTTCCTCTGAGCCATATCCACTCAGCTCCATCAGTCTCTAAAGTCTGATGAGGAGGCTACGAGGAGAACTGACAAGGAGGTGACCACACCAGGGAACAGGGGAGATTAGAGGAAAGGGGAGAGGGACAGGAGGAGCTCTTCCTGCACTGCTGCCATGACTCTGCCACCCACCTGACACCAAAAACCAACCCTGACAGACTTGTAGTCATTCCTCATTCCGATTCTTAACTGAATATTCCTGTCATTCCCCATTTTCTGCCTCCTCCTTACAGCAACTGCTATTTTCATTTATATTCATCATAACTATATTGTTCTAAATATTTAGATTTTTTTGTAATCATTTACACTGGTTATTGTATGTCTTAATGTGTTTAATTTTAATTTTCTTGTCTTTTAATTTTATTAGCACAAGGACGTGTTTTCATTATGACTGGAGAGCGTACACTCACAGCTGCTAATAATTTTATTTTGTAACATAGATGTGATATCCTAATGTTATCAGTACTCATTTGATCGTGTTTTGGGAAAATGTGGATTTTAAATTTCCTGTCTTGACATACAAAAGAATGATGATGCTGACATCTACACAACCCAGATCAAATAAACCAGTTAAAGTTTGTGAACTGAACCGATGGCTAAAAACTTGCTGACTGTTCACATGAATAACTGCAACGATAGAGGCTGTACACAGAGTTTCTTGTCAATTACTATTGACAAATGTTTTTAACGGCATTTTGAAAGTTTCTACAAAGGAAATATGAAGTTGATGAAAAGGTTGTGTACGCCATAGGCTTTACAGCCCCTCTTAACTTTGAGTAGGGTAGACTAAACATACACAGTTCTTGAGAATCTTGCAAAATAAGTGTGACGACATCACATTTTAAAGACATGCTCCATATGCATGAAAAGACATAAGAAATCCATCATAGCACCGAAACCAACAGTGTGTCTCAGTTTACATACTTCTGTACTAAACACATAATTGAGTGCACAAAAGTATGCAGTGTGTTCACACTGCATAGGGAAAATGCAGTGTGCTACTGGTGCACTTGAAACAGTTCAAAAGTTGAGTGCAGAATGATGGGCACTTCTCACCCTCAACGGTCACCATCTTTGTGATGAAGCAATCCTCTCAACTTTTGACATGGCGGTAGGGGACAACAAGGAGACTGTTAGTCATGTTTTTTGCACTATGTACCAATACTATTGTCAAATAGAGACCGTCAATAATGTTTGTTGGGTCTGTAATGATTCGGTACCATGAACAATAATGCGAGTGCTAACATTAGCTAGCAAGCTAAACTAAACTTGCTCCTAGCTATGGCGGCACATTTTAATCAGCAATGACATTGTGACGCAAGTTTGGAAGAAAGAGAAGAGACAATTTAAAAAAAAGAAAAGAAAAGCTGTTGTCACTTTCAGTAAGTGCAAAACAGCAGTCCACAATTTAAGACAACACTACCCTGTTGAAATTAGTGCACCACACAAGAAGTATGTAGTGCACATTGTGTACTACATTGAAGTGCACTAACGGAACGCAATTTTGAGACACACTGCAAGACTGATTGCTGAAACGTTATGGAATTGGATTAGTTGCCCAGTCTTAAAGAACAAGGCTGGCTTTGCTCTGTGTTTTATAATTGTCAATAAGTCTCATTAAAACACCAAAACCAACAATCTGTTAAGGCACAGTCACACATGAGTGAACAAAGGCGAGTGACCATCGCCTGCTGAGGCGATATACTGGTGCTGAACACAGGCAGTGCCAGATGTGACAAGCACGGAGCTAGCTTGCTAGCTAACAAATGTTAGCTTATAAATATTGGTAGGGGAGAGCTGCCACAATTTCAGCAATTTTCACTTCTGACTCTTTTACTCAGAGATTGTTTTCCCTACATATATATAAGATTTTCAGGCAAACAGCATACATATGTCTATCAAAAAAACGCTTCAAATTTTTCAATAGAGAAAACAAGTCATGAGGAATTACCGAGAAGCCTACGCTGTCTGACGTTACAAATGAAGCACATGTGATTCTTATTTGTAATAGTGTGAGTTTTCATGGCTAACAACAATATTTCAGTCAAGCAACTGTTATGTTGAATTCATACCGAGGATGGGATCAGATCATGTCTATAAAACTGATATTATTAAAACTTACTGGATGCAGCAGCTGCATTCATATCCTTCCTCGATGGCAAGTATACTGATTACACCAACACAGTTTGCAAATTTGGTAAAAATACTATACAACACTAATCTAATTTAGAATATAATTGACTGACATCTGACTGAACACAGAGTGCATGCTTTTTGGAGACGTCTGTTTGAAACTATGCACTGACCCACTAAGCTTTACAGTCTCTGCTATAACCACACAATCCATTTATGTCTACCAGTTTTATTGACAAACCACTGACATACATGTTATGTAACATCATATATACAAGTTATGTAATCAAGCTGTTCTCATAAATCCATGCAGTTACAATGTCACGTGTTAAAAATGAGCCACTGGTCACACCCGTGCTTTGACGTTCCTTCCAAACCACAATTAATGACATGCAGCTGTTCCTGCAGAGTGGACGACTACTGTTATTATTTCTCAGAGATTTTACTACTGTACTGGAAACATGTTAACATGATGATGTCATGGTGACATTATTGTAGCAGGAGAAAATGTGCATGTTACAACTATAATGTGTTACATTTAAGGTGACTCTCCTTATATTTTCTAATTTCTTTTGTTCCATGCCTGTTTCCTGACTGTGGCTCTCAGCCCTGAGCCCATTGGTTCCTGCTGAAAACTGTTTTTTTAATAGCTCACAAATACAGTTCAAATTTAACAAAAGTCTGAGTTATTTCATAAAACACGTTGACACAGTTGTTTTAGCAAATTTCCCTCAAAGGAGGAAAAAGTGCATTTTGGGGGGATTGTTCTTAGAGGTGGATTAATCCACATTTGGTGCTCTAGTGAGTTTTGAGGGCATTTGTGTGATTGAGTCAAAAAAAAACTACAGTTCAAGGTAATAATAATACCATGATTTGTTATGGCACCTATTACACAAATAAAAATGACATAGTGCTTCACAGAAGATGGTACAGACATGCAATGAATAAAACAAGGCAATCTAACAATAAAAACAAATGTCACAAAATAAAGGGGAAAAAAAAACACCATAAAACATAAACTCAAACATAAACCAACGCAAGCAAGTCCAGTTGCCTACAATATAGCACTCAGGTCGGTTGTGTCGGTTGCGTTGAACCAACGCAAGCAAGTCCAGTTGCCTACGATATAGCGCTTAGCATTACCATGACCTGGATGACTGAGAACCTTCACCGACAACCGACCTGAGCTTTGCATTATTTCTTAGTTGTAGCAAACAGGTAGGGGTCAGTGATTAAATATTCTTATCAAAATGCATGGCCTCATCAAAAACAACACCAAGATTCATTAATTTTGACTGCATAGCTGAGAAAAGGGACCCAATACTCTGGGCAGCCTTAGAAGCTATACTATCTAAAGCAATTATCAGAATATCCGTCTTTTCTGTGCTAAACTGTTAAAAGTTGTTGGACATCTGATCCTTAAAAGTAATCAAGCAGATATGCAAAATGAGAGTTTGTCAGTGTCATCAGGCTTATGGGAGACACATAACTGAATGTTGTCAGCATAACAGTAATAGAATATACCTGTGACAATGCTTATAATGTGATCTACAGGAAGCACATGTAAACCAAATAATATGGGACCTAAGACAGAGCCCTGTGGAACATCACAGGAAAGAGCAGCAGTATAAGACCTGAAGGAAACAAGCAACATAGAAAACTCCTATCCGAAAGACAGGAAGTAAACCAGTTCAGGGCACTCTCAGAGACGCCCACCCACTGTCTAAGCCTTTCAATCGTTATTCTGTGATCCACAGTGTCAAAAGCTGCACTAAGATCCAGCAGCACCAAAATGGAACACTAAGATGTATTGAAGAAACATTTCACCCACTGCGACAGTGTAGCTCACTGATGTGTTTTTAATAGTTTTTTATTCTCTGGACAATAATTAAGTTAGTGGCACAGAGGAATAAAATACATCAGTCTATGACACACCCTCAGTACTTTTAAGTGAGATCAATTCATTGTTGGGTTGGGTCTGCATATGAGATTTGTTGACAAGAAGAAAAAGATATTGAATATTGCAATTCATATCTGAATTTTCTGTTAAACTTTAAAGGAACAGTCTGTCATTTTGTTATAACAGGTAACAATGCTCTAAATCCCAAAGTGTCTGACCTGCTGATTCTATTAAACCCAACACAGTTCACAGCTGAATTTTAAAGCATTTACGGTGGGCTTTGAGGAAATTTAGGTATGTTGGGGCACTATTAGATCATAGGAAAAATATCTAAAAGTATTATGGGGCAATTCAACAAAATCTCTAAAAACATATCTTCTGTCTTCCCCTTTGATTACTTTTTTAGGGTTAAGATTTAGATAGTCACTTACAGGGGAACTTCATCCATTTTTAAAATATATACATTTTAATTCTCCAGTCAAAGTCTGGAGCTGTCCAATAGACAGTGAGTGACGAAAGATGTTTTAGATGATACTGAGAGCAGCCAGGGGAATGTTCTGAGTATATGGGTGTATTTTCTGTTTCAGAGCTGAGAACACTACAGAATAAAGATAAAGCTCATTATGGTATAAAAAGAAAACAAACATTCTGTGGGTCTCAGTCTCCCATTCATTGTCTATGGAACACCTCCAGACTTTATACCCTATGGCATTACAGGTTTGAGACTTATTTCTCTGGTTTCTGGCTTTTAGAGAGAGTAGCTCACGTTCACAAATATTGACTGAACTTTTCTAGGCCATGGAAATAACATATTGGAATTCTCAATTAAGCCAGTTTTCCACTTTAAAGTTAGCTTTTCTTAGCTAAAAATGTGTCTAACTTCTTCTAACATGCAGTCTGGTTACTGTGTGCTCATACTCATTTCACAAAATTTCCAGACATTTTATTGATACAAAAGCAGCCCACATAGACCACATATACTGCATCAAACATGACTCTGACATCATAAAGGGAAGTGATTTAGTGAGCTCCCCACAATTCTGACTTTCCCACTCATCTTATGACCCGCATCCCTCTGTTTGTGGCTTTACATAGACAGGACACGCAAGCACATACACTGGATTCCCCTTCATAATACACAGCTTAACTATTTTATCATCGTGTTGCAGATGGACAGACTTGTAACTGAGAGCAGCATCATTGCTTGGTGGTGGATCTTCACTGGATGAGATAACAAAGTGAAGAGGCTGTGGATGAGGTGGACCATATAAAGGATTTATTCCACCAAGTCACTCTGTAGGGGTCCTATCTGTTGTATACATGACCTGTTTTCTATTTGTTCATAAAAATGCAGACAAAAATGTCCTGAAAACTTTGATGTTAATAAAGTTGAACAACTGGGTTTTTAAAAATATGTATTGGGGTAGATTTCTTTCCTATCTTAGCTCTGCGAAAACATGGTATGAGATGACACTCAGTGGACCCACAGCCCTGTTTGCTACTCTGAGCAGGACTGATTGTAAAAGTAATACAGAGATGCATAATACACAGACACACTTTTCACCCCCTCACCTTTTTTTTCTTTCACTTAACTATTTTCTGTTGCCTGTAATGTAGTGTTTCAGATTATCAGTGTCAGTCAAGTGCACGTTGAGGCTTGAGTAGAATTCAGTATACATAAAAGTATAGGTAGATCAAATTTATGAATTCTAAAATTAGCCCTTGACTGCACTGAACTTTGCAAGTCAGACATTTTATTCAGTTAGAAAATATTTTTTACAAAATATCCTGCATTATACAGCAATTGCCACAGGACTCCTTAACAACTGAAGCATGTTCCTGAGGGCTTTTTTAATGAAAATCTAGTACTACTGAAATACTTGAAGTGAATTACAGCACTGTGTGTGTTGGAATAAATATTTACAACTTTGATTTAAGAAAACAAGCATACCTTGTAAAAATAATTAATTCAATTTGCATTGTCAGCAAAATGTAGGGAATTTTAGAAAAAGCACCTATTATGCAGAATGGCCCTTTGCAGAGTGTAACATAACTAATATATTATTTCTGATGCATTCACATTACATTACTTTTATTTACTGTAAAACCTCAGTTAATAGCAAGGGCTATTCAGTCACTGAACCCAACAGGCTTATATTTGGGACAGGCCTTTTATTCCTTTTACACAAAACTATTGCTCAGCAAAGATGGGAAATACAATCAAATTGTTTATTTAAACCAATATGAATCTTACTTGTATAAAATAACATATCAATTATGAATCATGCATTTGATCCAGCTCCGACACATGCCCGTTTTACAGCATACAAAGTTTAAGGCACCCGGCACACTGACACAACACCACTTGAAAAAATATTCATAACTTTAATTAATTTTTATAGAAAAACAACAACATTTTGATTCTTTTGATTGGTGGATCCTTATTGACATGAGAATTTTGAAGAAATTACTGGATAATCAAGAAAAGGACACATATTCTGGCTTTATGACTGCTTCAGAGGAAACATAGGGAGTCACCATTTTTTGTGTTTTTTTTTTTTTTTTTTGTCATGCTGGTAAATCTGAATGAATAACAGTCCTCTCTGGTGCTCATGGTTTCAGTAAAATGAACTGAACAATTGAATTGTGGATTATCTAACTGAGCTAACAATGTGTAGCATCTATATATTGACAAAACAACCAAAAGCCTGTTTTTATACATCCAAAGACATTCTGGCAACCAGACCAGGCGCCTAATTGAGACAGGCATTTATTTGTCAAAATGTCAAGCCACACCAAGATAGTAAAAACAACTGGTCATTTAATTGGGACAAGGCTTTTAGTTAAAGATTTAAGGTATGTTACATTTCTTTAGCTGACGTTTTTAACCAAAATGACTGACAGTGAGTGCATTCAGCCATGCGGGAACAACCCCCAAAAGTATAAGAATCACATATGTAAGCAGCATTTTCATTTTAAAATTGGGTGAGAAGAAGTTAATTTGAAGTTCTCTTTTGTTGAGTAGTTTATAACACTGGGCTGCAGCACCATTTTCTTCGATTTCTCTTATATTTTAACTTAATTTTCTGCTGATGTTCTTAAGCTTCCAAATCTGCTCTTACCCAGGTGTGCTGAATGATGAATCCCACTTAATCAGCAACAAGCTGTGGATCACCAGCGACCTGAGAGTCCTTCTTAACAATAAGAAGAAAGCCTTCAGGTCTTGGGACAGGGAAGGTCCAAGGAGGGCACAGCGTGATCTGAGGGGGACGCTGAAGCCCTTTTTACATTGGAATTGTGCAAATTTGCAGGAAAGCCCAAACCATCTTCTTTCCGCTTTGGCAGTATAAAACCAAAATCAGGGAGTGTGGCAAAATGCCACCTGCCTACTTTTGTTTATACAGAATGTGCCTTTTCGGGGCAATGGGGGGGCGTGAGCAAGTAACAAAACGTGCAGCTCAGCGTGTGACGTAAACGGTGACGTACCAGGGAAAGCCACGGCTGGTCAGTCCTTCGGCGATTCTCTCGTACATCAGCCCATCCTTCACGGTTCCCGTCATCTGACGATTAATGGCCTGGTTTGAAGTCCACGCCGGTGGGTCGAACGTGCAGCGTCATCAACAGCCCCTCCCACAAGTCATCAACAGACCCTCCCGAGGCGGAAAGCCGAAACCGTTCCGCAAATTTGACGACCCTACGAGGTGGAAAATTGGGCACCTCGGATCAACTCACCAATCCGACTCTATAGCCCCTTTTACACTGCCAGATTTTCCGCGAATGTTCGGCCGATTTGCCGGCAAGCTGCGAGCGTTTACACACACAGAGCCGGATTGGCGAGTTGATCTGAGGCGCCCAATTTTCCGCCTCGTAGGGTAGTCATATCGGCGGAACGGTTTTAGTATAAACAGAGCGAGGCGGCCTTCCGCCTCGGGAGGGGCTGCTGATGACTTGTGGGAGGGGCTGTTGATGACGTCGCACGTTCGACCCACTTTCGTGGACTTCAAACCAGGAAACAGCTGATAGCAGGAATGAGAATCTAGCAGCACTAAGGAGACGCAAACCAGAAGATGAGCAACTGGGGAGATAAAGAATTGCGCGCCCTCCTTGTCCTCGCTAATGAGGAGGCTATTAACCGAAGGACTGACCAGCCGCGGCTTTCCTCTGTACGTCACTGTTTACATCACACGCTGAGCTGCACGTTCTGTTACTAGCTCACGCCCCCCATTGCCTCGAAAAAGGCACATTCTGTAAAAACAAAAGAAGGCAGGCGGCAATTTGCCGCACTCCCCGATTTTGTTTTTATACCGCCAATGCGGAAAAGAAGAGGGATTGGGCTTTCCTGCAAATTTGCACAATTCCTGTGTAGAAGAGGCTTGTGTGTCTAAACGCTCACAGCTTGCCGGCAAAACGGCCCAACATTCGCGGAAAATCTGGCAGTGTAAAGGGGGCTTAAGAGAGAGCAAGGACTCCTACAGGAGGAAGCTGGAGGCCAAGCTCCAAGAGAACAATGTGACGGATGTGTGGACTGGAATGAAAGAGATCACTGGGTTCAAGATGAGAGAAAGACAAACAGCAAGCAGCGTTGAGAGAGCTAATGAGCTGGACTGTTTCTTCAACAGGTTTAGTTCAGTCATCTTAGACAGCCCTCTGCTGTCTCCTCCACCACCCACACACATCCACACACCCTCTCTACCCCCAATGCTTCCCCCGCCCCCTCACTCAACCACTCAACCCCCCCGGTGAGCTCTCTGGACACAGACACACCACCTATACAGCACCCTTCGCCCTCCCACACAACAGAGGAAACATCATGCACCCCCCCCCCCCCACATGACTGTGACTA
This sequence comes from Cephalopholis sonnerati, assembly GCA_019142605.1. Taxonomy (NCBI): domain Eukaryota; kingdom Metazoa; phylum Chordata; class Actinopteri; order Perciformes; family Serranidae; genus Cephalopholis; species Cephalopholis sonnerati. The sequence continues at coordinate 43,126,321 of JAGQAX010000006.1, read as the reverse complement.
CGGGTCATGTTAGGAGACAGTTGGAGAGACTTCCCCAATGCAAGGCTGCAGGCCCTGATGGTATCAGCCCAAGGCTTCTGAGGACCTGTGCAAGCCAGCTGTCTCCTGTTCTGCAACATCTCTTCAACCTTAGCCTGAGTCAGGAGAGAGTACCGGTGCTGTGGAAGACGTCCTGCCTTGTTCCAGTCCCTAAGAAGTCAACATCATCTGGGCTCAATGACTAACGACCAGTTGCCCTCACATCTCACATGATGAAGGTGCTGGAGAGGCTGGTCTTGGCCCACCTGAGACAGGTGAGGCAGGTGAAATCATCGCTGGACCCTCTGCAGTTCGCCTACCATCCTTATCTGGGAGTGGACGACGCCATCATCTACCTGCTGCAGCGAGCTCACTCGCACTTGGATGGACCCTGCAGCACTGTGAGAATCAAATTCTTTGATTTTTCCAGTGCATTCAACACCATCCAGCCACTGCTACTGAGGGAGAAGCTGCAGGAGATGAGGGTCGACACATCCACAATTTCCTGGATTACTGACTACCTGACAGACGGACCACAGTTTGTCCGACTGGGCAGTGTCCTGTCTGACATGGTGGTGAGTAGCACAGGAGCTCCACATGGGACTGTTCTGTCTCCTTTCCTTTTCACCTTGTACACCACAGACTTTCAATATGTCTCTGGGTCATGCCACCTGCAGAAGTTCTCTGACGACTCTACAGTGGTTGGGTGTGTAAGTGATGGAAGGGAGGAGGAGTACAGAGCATTGGTGGATGATTTTGTGGAGTGGTAGGGAAGAAATCACCTGTCGCTGAACGTAGCCAAGACTAGGGAGATGGTGCAACTTCAGAAGGAAGAGGATGGCTTCTCAACCCCTGTTCATAAGGGGAGACTACTTTGCTGTAGTCTGCTGGGGGAGCAGCATCAGAGCCAGTGAGACCAACAGCCTTAAGAAGGCTGGCTCTGTGATTGGCTGCAAACCGGACTCATTCGAAGCAGTGGTGGAAAGGAGGACATTGGACAAACTGTTATCCATCATGGAAAATCCTGACCACCCTCTTTACCACATACTGGACAGACAGCGGAGCTCTTTCTCCAACAGACTGATACAGCTTCGCTGTCACAAGGACAGATACAAAAAAAATCATTCCTCCCCCAAGCCATGGCATTATTTAACACCTCACCTCTGTCTGACAGAGAGCACTCACAGCTCTCTACAGCCTCTCCTGTATAACATAATAGTTACGTTACAACCATTTGTCTGCTAGTAATAACCAATTGCACACTTGTAGCTATTTTGCACATTTTTTTACAACCTCTACCTCACTTCTGGCTGTGTTGTGTATATAATTTGATATTTTTACTCCTGCATTTTGATATTTTTATTTCATTTTATTCCTGTATATTTCTTGTATATTTTAAATTTTAGTACTACTCATTTTTGTATATATTTTATATTTCTATATTCAATGTCCACATACTGTTTGATTACTTGCTGCTGTATCACAAGAATTTCCCAGTTTGGGATCAATAAAGTGCTATCTATCTATCTATCTATCTATCTATCTATCTATCTATCTATCTATCTATCAACCATTAGCAACCTATTAGCATAGGTAACGCACTCTAAACACTATTTAAGGGCAGGTGTAGTGTTGTGTGCAAAGACTCTGGTACTGCTCAAAAATTACACAAATGAGGCTGTAAGAAGAAAAGCTTTGGCTGTGAGAAACTGTTAAATAAACTTAAAGTAAATTTATTTTCTCAGTGTCAGTACTGCTGTTACAGGAAAATCAAAAACCCAGCAATGGCAAAACATTTGTGATGCTGTAAACGTGTCAGCAGCAGTGGTGGTGGAAGTATTCAGATCAATTATTTAAGTAAATGTACTAATAATATCAAACTGTAAAAATACTCTGTTACTGGTAGAAGTCCCGTAACAAAAATGTTACTTAGGTAAAAGTATGTAAGTATAATCTGGGAAATATGGCACTCATGCAGAAAAGTTTAAATAAATGTATTAAAGGTAATACATGTATTAAAAAGTACTCATGCAGAAAAGTTTAAATATATTTCATAAATAAAATGTTTTAAAATAATCAAACTGAAAAGTTGCAAGCCCTTATATTTAAGAAGCTGAAACCATGAAATGTTTTTTGGATTAAAAATGACAAACAATTTTTTTTAAAATAGTTTCCAATAAATTTTCTAATCAATCAACCAATCATTTTCATCTGGTCTGTGTGCAAAATCCTTAACTTGTGAAGAAACTAGTTAATAAAATATTCAAATAATAGCTGTGGAGTAAAAAGTACAATAATTTCCCCTGAAGTGTAGTGGAGTAGAGGTGGTATGTATTATGAGTTTAAGATACTCAAGTGAAGTAAAAGTACCTCAAATTTGTACTAAAGTACAGTACTTAAAATACTGTAAAATAATAATAAAAAAAAAATCTACTTATTTACATTCTACCACTGGTCAGTGGGCGGATGCACAGTAACTGAGGGCGCATTCACACCGGAATAGTCCGGGGGGCTCGGCTCAATTGGGGAATGCTGAAAAATTTCACACCTTGGTTCAGTCAGTGTGAATGCGTCCTGAGATTGCAATAATTGGGTTCAATGGACTAACTATTCCTTAAGCCCTTAAATTTAATAATCCAATCACAATAATTACTGTAAAATGTAATCTAAGTTTGATTATATGAATTCATAGATTTTTAAATGGTCTCTCACATGCAAAACTTGTTTTCTTGTGCAGGGCAACAATTTCTGGACTGCATGTTTTTCTCTGATCTTGGTAAGAGTGCTCTCAGTCACTTAAAAAATGTTCTCTTTCCTATGAAAAGAGCAAAAATAAGAAAACAATAATGAATCCCAAAAATAAGTGGGTACTAACAAAATAAGAACAAATCATGGATACAAACAAAAAATAAGGGAGAATTTTGTTGTATATGCATGAGGGCCAGTGTGTCTTACTTTAGAAACTGATTGTGTTTTGTATGTAAAATCTTAATCTGTAAAGTAACTTGTAAATATAGCTGTAGAATTGCAGAATTGTACTTGAATAGTTATACTCATTCAAATTGAAATGACATAAAATCATAGAAACAGGATAGGGAAAAAAGCCTGAATTGACATTTAGACCATTACATGGTGAAACTTACATAAAGCAGCATATGATTTATATCATATTCATAGACGTCACACCATTCACTGAGCCCTCCTGACCTGTATGAATATTTTTTCAGGGTTTTCCTATAATTCGTCACCTGTCTGTGTACATTCATGTGTTACACTACTCAAAAAAAAAATGCTGGGGGGCAAAAAAGAGAAGGTATGTCAAATCATTTTTCAGCACTAGGGAGGGACTTATGGTATTTATTTTAGCATAGGGGAGAGGCATACAAATTTAAAAATGATTTTAAGGGAATGTATTCTGTATTTATTTTTTTTCTGCTGATTTTTGAAGGAAAAAAAATGTCATGCCATTTAAAGGAAATCACCAAAAGTCACCAAAATTACAACATTTATAACAGCTAGAAACTGTAAAAACAGAAGTTATCTTTGTATTTTCAAATATCCGACAGTCCTTGGACACATCATGTGCAACAAATGCCTCTATCAGGGGGAGAAAAAAATCTGAGCTTAAAATAGTGAAATTTCATCAAAATCACTTCATGCTACCTTTCATTCAAAATTTTGCCAAAAATAATCCGTCTGTACAAACTAACCAGCATGCATGACAAGAGTGAAAAACCAAGGCTTTTTCAACTTTAACTTTGAACTTTCAAACATCAAAGGGCATGTTATAAAAATCTATTTACTTTACTGTTAAGTGACCCTAGCCCTAACCCTTGGATGTTCTGGGACCAGTGGATTTTTTAAAATCTTTGCTGTGCCCATACTATTTACCTAGGACCAATAAAAATGACTGTGTCATGTAAAGAACATCTGTATTAATAGTCCAATAACATGTGTGGTGAGCGGGTGCAAAAATCTAAAAAGCACAAAATGTTAAACCTTATTTGCTCCATTGTACCTGACTTAATAGTACAGTAAAATAACATTGAAGAATGTGTGTGTGACAGAGGACGTTGTGATTGGCTGGAGCGCTACGGAAGCCCCTCCCGCAGAGCGCCATGTAAACAAACACACACTGGGCATGCGTCACTGGAATAATGGAAGACTGTTTTTCCTCCCGGACTAATGATGTCTGTATTTCTACTCTACTACCTGTAATCTGAACAGAAAACAACTCGTCTACATTTCAGTGTGTGTAAGTGAATGTTTGAACCTTCAGAATGAGTTAGTTTGTAGGTAAGTAGGACTATGTATAAGTTGGGGCACAAGAAACTGACGGTCAGCAACAAGCCATGTTTGCTAACGGTAGTTGGTTAGCTGTCAGAATTCTGAGTCCACTACACACTTAACGATTGCTTCTGCTTTCAACTAATTATTATCTGGTTTAACTGAACGACTCTCAATGTCTGTAAATGTTAGATACTTGCGGTTTACTCGTGAATATTAAAGTGCTTTTGTTTATGTTGACTACACTTTTAATTCCTGAGACGCAGAGCAAGCTATTTCGCAGTTAGCATGTTAGCTAGCGCACTAGCGAAATATTACTCCGAGGAGCAACGCTATGAGTGGGCCACGGTGTGTGACAGACATGGTATTCACCCAATGACAGGCTACGCATTAGAATCAATCAGGATTGTAACCAATCACAGTCAGGGTTTTGATAGTGAAATCCGTAATGTCAGAGTTTAGAGTATGTTTCCTGTTAGCTCAAAGTTGAACACCCTCTCACTTGGTAAGCAATAACGTAATCCACAGCACATAACTAAGGAAGTCAAACTAAGTCTTTAGTAGCATAGTAGCCAAGTGGGAGCTTGGGTGAATGCAATTAAGGACTGATTTTTTTTAATATGGTTAATACTTTGGATACAGTCTATTCTCACAAATAGTCACTGTGTAAAATGTACATTAAAACAAAATGCAACGATTTCTAAATATTTTTTGACCTATGTTCAACGGAATACAGTACAAAGACAAGATAGTTAATGTTCAAACTGATATATCTAATTGCTTTTTATTAATATACATTCATTCTGAATGAACACGTTCCGAATAAGTTGGGACAGGAGCATGTTTACTACCGAACATTCAGTAACTGTCTTGTAACTGAGGACACTAATTGTTGAAGTTTTGGAAGTGTATATTCTTACCCGTTCTTGCCTGATATACGACTTCAGTTTCTCAACAGTCTGGGATCTTTGTTGTCCTTTTTTGTGCTTCATTATGTGCCACACATTGTCAATAGGAGACAGGTCTGGACTGCAGGCAGGTCAGTCTTGTACCTGCACTCTTTTATTACAATGCCACACTGTTGGAACACGTGCAGAATGTCTCATTGTCTTGATGGAATAAGCGGGGAGGTCCCTGAAAAAAATGTCATCTGGATAGCAGCACATGTTGCCCCAAAACCTGTATGTACCTTTCAGCATTGATGGTGGGTGCCTTCACAAATGTGCAACTTACCCATGATGCCATAGACTCTTACACCCCCACAAACCATCACAGATGCTGGCTTTGAACTTTAAGCTGGTAACAATCTGGATGGTCCTTTTCCTTTTTAGTCCGGAGAACATGACATCCATGATGGACTCATCGGACCACAGCACACTTGTCCACTTTGTGTCAGCCTATTTCTGATGAGCTCAGGTCCAGAGAAATCCGCAGAGAAGTCTGGGTGTTGTTGATACATGGTTTTAACTTTGCATGGTAGAGTCTTAACTTGCATTTGTGGATGTGGAAACCAACTGTGTTTATGGACAGTAGTTTTCCTAAATGTTTCCGAGGCCATGTAGTAATGTCCTTTGTATAATTATGTCGGTTTTTAATGCAGTGCATCTTAGCAGTCGAAGGTCACAGCCATTCAATGTTGATTTTCAGCCTTGCCCCTTACGTGCAGAGATTTCTGCAGATTCTTTGAATCTTGTGAAGATATTATGGATTGTAGATGGTGATGTCACTAAATTATTTGCTGTTGTGCTTTAAGAAGTGTTGTTCTTAAACAGTTTGACTATTTGCTCATGCAGTTTTTCACAAAGTGACCCTCTTAGCTTGTGACCAACTGAGCCTTTTGGGAATGCCCCTTTTATACCTGGTCATGATAATGTCACCTGTTACCAGTTAATCTGTTTATTATCTGGAATGTTTCAGGTGTTTTTTGAGCTTTCCACAACTTTCTCATTCTTGTGTTGCTCCTGTCTTAACTTCTTTGAAACATGCTGAAGGATTTCGTACCTTCAGCATACCTTCTGAGTGTATATTTACAAAAACCTTGAAGTTTTTTTCAGTTCAGAATCAGAGTTGTAGTTCAGGCATGACAAGTTAGAGTATAGTGGGGTTTTTTTATGTACCCTTATTAATCCCGCGAGGGGAAATTCCAAGTTTTTCACTCTGTTTTACAGGCCTGAAAATACCCACACACATGCACAAACAGGGCCTATACATACATGAAATGGAGAGATGTCAGAGTGAGGGGGCTGCCCATGGACAGGCGCCCCGAGCTGTTGGGGTGGTTCGGTGCCTTGCTCAAGGGCACCGCGGCAGGAACTGAGCTGAAGCTCTCCAGTTACCAGTCCACGCCCCATATTTTGGTGCGGTCTGGGACTTGAACCGTAGACCTTCCAGTTCCCAAGCCAAGTCCCTATGGACTGAGCTACTGCCGCCTTGATGGGTGGAGCTACTGTTGAAAGCAGGGAAAACCATTTTTTCTGTTCTCACAAACAGAACTTCAACTTAAGAACTTCAACTTCAGATCTGAGGCTCTAACTTAGGGCTGTCCCAAACGATTATTTTTTCTAGTGATTAATCTAGCGATTATTTTTTCGATTAATCGACTAATCTAATGACTTATTTTTCGATTAGTTTAACGATTATTTTTTCGATTATCGATTATTCTTCCATTATTTGATTAATGAGGCAATTTAAACAATGTGAATACCAAAACATTTCTTATTAACATTAACACTTATTGAAACATAATACATAAATGCTTGAACACTGCCTTGCAGAGCATTGGTATTCAAGAAAAACATCTTTAACATGAAATAAAATTCAAGTTGAGTAGTGCAAAGTAACACAATCTGAGGTCAGATATCATTTTATCCAAAAAAAAAAAAAAAGAAATATTCAAGTCACTCAGGGGGAATACAAAAATAAAAAAAAATCTCACATAAGTAACTGAAAAAGAGTAGGATTATTTTTTTTCCTTTAGAGCAAACAGTAGTAACACAGTGTTTCCCCTACATGCAGCTGGGAGCGGCGCACCGCCACTGCTGAAATATGACCGCCGCTGCTGATTTATTTATTTTTTCTCCGTCCTAGCTCTTTAAAAACTACCGTTATATTATTTGGCGCTACGGACGCTTCATATCCAGGTCATTTCACACACTTGTGAGTAAACCATATAAGAGGAGGGGAGAGGGCTCCATCTTATCTCTTCATAAACTGAAGTTATATTATGTTGCGCGACGAACGCTTCATATAATAACATAACAATATGCTATTTATCGTGTTATACAGTGAAATGTTTCACCTTATAACGTGATGACTTATATTGTTATAATGCGAGACATATGTTTGAATGAGGAAACGGTGTGCGGAGAATGGATAAATTGAGGAATATTGCTCATTTACACGAATGGTTTTAAGTTGTACTTTCTGCTTGGGTTGAGGCATGGCGAGATTCCACTGTTATGAGTACAGTGGATGATATTGTGATAAATATACGTACACTAAGAAGGCATTTTCCTGGCCGCATTTTCCCGACCCAAGTCCGAGACAGTTATAACCGAGCCCGGCCCGAACCCGACAAACTTTCTGTTTTTTTTGTTTGAACCGTATTTATGTAGTCGATGCCCTACTCTAACTATGCTATCTGATACTGTTTAAATACCTTTAATGATTTGACAACAGAGAATTGGCCACGAAATATTACCCCTTAACTTTACCTTGTACTCCCAAGTTGGAGAACAACTTCAGTGCTGTGTTTGAGATTGTCTGTCAAATGATGGTGCAGAACTGATGCAGATTAGGTAACAGGCTGCAAAAACTATCAGAAACTCAAGTGAAGTGAGTCAGACACTGTCAAAGATGTAACTGTCAGACATGTAACCTAAATGTTTTCATGATAATTTCCATGTTTTCTATCAATCAGAGTTGAGGTCAAAGTAACAAAGCTAAGATGACTACAGACATGCCAGCCCAAAGCGTGGGCTCCAGGATAATGACATTCACCCCCTCCAAAGAGGAGTTCAAGGACTTCAGCCGGTACATTGCCTATATGGAGTCACAAGGAGCACACAAAGCTGGAATGGCAAAAGTAAATAGGATCTATTGTATTTTGTCAGGCTATTATGATGCAATGTGTTTACTGAATTTTTTTTGTTGTTAAATGTACTATGTGTGCAGAAACTACTAGGCTGTTTGTAGCTGGGATAATGTACTGTTCATGATAAAATAGGATCAGTTAGAGATGCACAATTTGGGTTTTTTTTCACAGATATCCAATATGCCGATCTATAACATCTTATCTTGCCGATAGGCGATATCGATATATCCACTTTTTCCCCCCAAATTTTAGCGATCACCAAGTCTCTGTGGTGGAATTAACATCATATTATACATGCATACTCTTATCCTGACGGCCCACCAGCAGATGGAGACATTTAAATACGATACTTTTTAATGTATTTAATATTCATTCATTGTGCATTTGGATAGTTCATTTTAAAGTAGACATTGGTAGATATCAGTATTGTGCCAATATTATTGTGCATCCCTAGGCTGAGTAGTTAGTAATCAGTAGTTCTTAGTGAGGGTAAGTCTAGGAAATGTACTCAAATTGACCCAATTCATGGCATAGCTTTAGTTTCAGGCAAAACAAAGAAAGTAGTAGACATTAGCAATTTTAGTATGATGCTGATGCAAATTCCAGGGTTCCCATGGTCAGGGAAAACCTGGAACAGTAATGGAATATCACAATCACATTTTCCAAGACAGGAAATGCCAGGCAAGTTTGTCAAGAAATTGATTTTTTTTTATAAGGATCCTTGAAAGGTCATGAAATTTTTAAAAAATTTTGTCCATGAAAATGTGTGGGAACCCTTAAATTCAACAGATTATCCTTTATTACTATTTTACTGTAAAGGAAAAGCACAAAGTGTTAAGGTACAGTCACTGGGGGAAGCCTAGCTTAGGTTTTAACTAAATTAATCTATATTTGCACATTTTTTACATCAGTGCATAAGTAGAATTAAGTTGGGCTCTAATAGTTCACATTGTTAATTTGGTGTAATGTACATTTCTATGACACTTAATCCATTATATAATTCACTAGTTTATTTCAGTCACATCTTTGCCATATTTTCAATTGCTGTTGCCTATACTGCGAAACAGGATAATGAACACTGGTCAGCCAAAAAATTAAAACCACTGGCAGGTGAAGTGATTAATATGATCGTCTTGTTACAATATGGAAACCCTGGGTGCTGGCATTCATGGATGCCACTTGATGGGCTCCACCCACCCAAACAGTGTTGTGGACCAAGTGCTACCTCATGGCAACCACACTCCCCGATGGCAGTGGCCCCCCACCAGGACAATGCACCATGCCACACCTAATAAACTGTTCAAGAATGACCCAAAGATTGTGACAAAGAGCTCAAGGTGTCAACCTGGCCTCCAGACATCCCAGATCCCAATCCATTAAGGCATCCATGGGATGTGCTGGTACCCCACTTCGAAACCCACAAGACTCAAACATTCTGCCACCAACTCCTTGGTGCTACACACCACAGGACACCCTCCAGAGATCTTGTGCCCATGCCTCGACAGGTCAGAATCAAGTTTGATCCAAGGAAGAAGAAGAAGAAGAAGAAGCTTTATTGTCACTGTAATAAATACAGTGAAATTTCATATGGTGCTCTTTTATAGCAGCTACAATGTCCTTGTCATAAAATAAACTGGGGGGGCATGGTTCCTGTAGCAGTCTCTTCACAGCCATGGGGAAGAAGCTGTGTTTCAGTCTGTTGGCGCGGGCTCTCATGACTCTGAGTCTGCCAGAGGGAAGGCTGGTGAATAGAGAGTGTCCTGGGTGGGCGGGGTCATTCCGAATCTTTGTGGCCCGTTGGAGGAGATGGCTGGAATAGATCTCCTCTAGGCGTGGAAGTGGGGAGCCAATGATCCACTCAGCCGTCTTGAAGCCCCACTGTGGATCAGGAGTACCTCTGGGGTACCAGCACATCCCATGAAACCTCATTGGGATCAGGATCTTGGGAATTTTTTAAGGCTGGATTGATGCCTTGAGGCTTGGGCTACTCCTGAGCAGTTTTTGCAGTGTAGCATGGTGCATTGTTCTGCTGGGGGGCCACTGCCATTAGGAAATGCTTTTGGCATGAGAAGGGGTAACTGGTCTGTTGGGTGTTTGGGTGGTGGTATGTGTCAGTGGCACCCACATGAATGACAAGACCTAAGGTCTCCCAGCACAAAATAGTTTTGTAACAAGATGATTGTTATTCATTTAACCTGTTGGGTGTTCTAATGTTGTGGCTGATTGGTGTACATTTCTACAGCACTAATGTTATCAGTATACAACAGAATTATGTGATACTCATCATTCTGCTGCTCTGTGTTTTTCTTCTTAACAGAAAGGCTGTTTTCATTCTGTTTCTGTTTTGTACTTCTCTTGCAGGTTATTCCACCTAAAGGCTGGAAACCTAGACGGACATACGATGATATTGATGACCTGGTAATTCCTGCTCCTATTCAGCAGGTGGTTACTGGCCAGTCAGGATTGTTTACACAGTACAACATCCAGAAGAAGCCAATGACTGTCCACGAGTTCCGCAAGACCTCCAATTTGGATAAGTCAGTTTATATATCCAAATTATGAACCATAAATGTTTTTCACACAGTGACTATACGATTATAATGTAGATAACCTGGTACAGTGTGTGATTGCCATAAGCCTTTCATTCTGATCACAAAGGAGCTCTTTCCTTGGATTTCTCATTCTAGATTCTGCAATCCTCGATATGTGGATTTTGATGAGCTGGAGAGGAAGTTTTGGAAGAACCTGACCTTCAACCCACCTCTATATGGGGCGGATGTCAGCGGAACACTGTATGATCCAGTGAGTGGTAATAGGTTGGATAATGCCACCAAATGGAACTAACATCTCTTCATTGTTTTTAAACAGACCACATGTACCACATATTGCATTTTAACTGTATCAGTGTCACTGTGACTTACAACCTCTGATGAATCCCTCCTTTACAGGATGTAACTGAATGGAACATCGGCCACCTCAACACCATTCTGGACACTGTTGAGAATGAGAGCGGTATCAAAATCAAAGGAGTCAATACACCATACCTCTACTTTGGGATGTGGAAGAGTGCCTTCGCATGGCACACAGAGGACATGGATCTGTACAGCATCAACTACCTGCACTTTGGAGAGCCAAAGTCCTGGTATAGTCACTGACACACCCTTTCACTGCTGGACACAGCATTATGTTTTTGAGTTGTCCGTCCGTCCGAAAAAGTGCTAGAAAGAGTAGAAAGGCGTTATACAAGTGCCGGTCCATTTATTCTTGTGAACGGGATATGTCCAGAACCCCTTGAGGGCATTTCTTCAAATTAGGCATGGACATCCACTTTGACTCAACAATAAACCGATAAGCTTTTGTGGTCAAAGGTCAGAGGTCAAAGACACTGACCTTGTATCCATCTCATTCTTGTGAATGTGATATCCTTAGGAGGCCTAAAGGGAATTATCTCAAATTTGGCACAGGCATCCACTTGGACTCGACAATGTACTGATTAGAATTTGGTGGTTGAATGTCAAAGGTCAAAGTCCTTGCATCTATCTCATTCTAGTGAAGGTCTTAACTTAAGAACACCTTGAGGGAATTTCTTCAAATTTGATACAAACATCCACTTAGACTTAATAATGATCCGATTAGAATTTGGTGGGCAAAGGTCATAGTCACTGTGACCTTGCGTCCATGTCATTCATGTGAATGCAATATCTCAAGAAGGTCTTAAGGGAACTATCTCAAATTTGGGACTAGTGGCCACCTCGATTCAAAATTGAACTGATTAGAATTTGGTGGTTAAAGATCCAAGGTCAAGGTCAGAATTTGTGCGCTTATTATGACAAAATTTCACAGAGATGTCTTAATAGAATAAAATACTGAAGTGGCGACATTTTATATCCTTAAGGTCAAAGGTCAATTTCACAGTGACATCATAATGCTCTGCATTTGGTCTTTGGTCAGATACTGAATTGGTGACTCTAATCTTCGGTGTCCACCTTGAAACTCTCAACTCAACTCAACTCAACTTTATTTATATAGCACTTTAAAAATAACCACAGCTGAAACAAAGTGCTGTACATAAATAGGCAAAACAACAGAGACATAAAACAATTAAAAACAACAATAAAATAAATAAGATAAAACAGGAATAAGCATTAAAATAATTGTTTTATTGTTTTTAAAAACAATAAAAAAAAATAAATAAAAGCAAACCATAAAACACTAAAACAAGAGCAGAGTCTCATGCGGGGTTGAAAGCCAAGGCATAAAAATGGGTTTTAAGACGAGTTTTAAAAATGGACAGTGAGGAGGCTTGTCTAATGTGCAACAGTAGCTCGTTCCATAATTTAGGAGCCGTAACAGAGAAAGCTGTAAACTGAATCTTTTGTGCTGCTGGGGGGAAGAGGTGTGTGTGAAGCATCCATGTTTTCACAGATGTGGATGCAAACTGTAAGTGCAATTTAACTGGTGAGCGGAGGCGTACAACCACAAGGCAGTAAATCTAGTCTAATCTTCACTCTGCTGTCAATAGTAGCCATCATTGTATTTCATATACTTGTATTTTTGTTACTCTTCAGGTACGTTGTCCCACCAGAGCATGGGAAAAGACTGGAAAGACTTGCCAAGGGTATGTGATGGGTTCTTGCAGAACTCCATGGATGGATTTTAATGTGTTACAACAGGAACGTATCACATTTGTCTTTAAGAATTGGATCATTTACTTTGTTGTTACTTGAATTTTAATCATTGGGCTCTGCAAGTCACTTGAGCTTGTCATGCTTTGTGGTTTTAAAGAGGAAGTCAAAACTGCTCAGTGAACCTCTATACTGAATGGAATGTACCTCGAAAGCTGTAACAGTAATTATGTTCACATATCCCACTTAACAGTTATATCAAAAAACATTAGAGGGGCGTCTGCACTCATGTTGTGGATGGTTTCCTGTATTTCCAGGTTTCTTTCCAGGGAATGCTCAGAGCTGTGAAGCCTTCCTGCGTCACAAGATGACTTTAATTTCACCCTCAATCCTGAAAAAATATGGCATACCATTTGAGAAGGTTACCTTTCTTTTACCTTGTGTTGACCTCATGACATTGTTGAGAAAACAGATATGTATCTGTGCTGTAGGTTTGACAATATATCTGATAGAACAACTGCTTAACAAACAGGCAGAAATTAAATTGAATGATTAAGTAATGATAATTATGGCATGAAAAAATTGTGTATCCGCTCTTGTAACTCTGCATTGTTTTTATATTCAGGTCACTCAGGAGGCTGGGCAGTTCATTGTGACATTCCCATTTGGTTATCATGCTGGTTTCAACCATGGCTTCAACTGTGCTGAGTCGACCAACTTTGCCACCCAGCGATGGATTGATTATGGCAAACAGGCAACACTGGTACACAGAAACATCATTTAAACAGCTGTGAATCCCAATCTAATGCTCCAACTGCATCAATATAAGGGTGGTTTGCTACAAAATGTTAAACATTTGTAGAGATTGTGGTTCATGGTGTTGAAAGAATTTTTAAAATTGGCACAAACATACACTTGGTTTCTGCCATAAACTGATTAGATTTTAAAGGTCAAAGGTTAAGGTCATCGTGACCTTGCTTCCATCTCATTCTTGCACATGCAATATCACAAGAAGGCCTTGACGGAGTTTCCTTAAATTTGGCACAAATGTCCACTTGGACTCAAGAATGAACTAATTAGAATTTGGTGGTGGAAGGTCAAAGGTAACTGTGACCTCACAAAATATGTTTTTGACCATAACTCAAGAATTCATACACTAGTCTTGATAAAATTTCACACACTTCACACCTGTCTAATAGGATAAAATGATGAAGTGATGACAATTTATATTTGAATGGAAAAACAGAAATTTTATTATTTTTTCTTAAGATGTCTTAGGCTGTTCATCATCTGTTTTGCAAAAGGATTAATGTTTTCAGAATGTACTTCTTTACTCTGAGGAGTTGTTACTGTTTATAGGTTATGCCAGCCCACTTGAGATCAAATTCGGCTGTATGTGGCCATGAATTAAAATGAGTTTGACTCCCCTGCTCTTAAGGAAAGGCCAGGGGTGCCCAACATTCTTAGGATTATCCTCTTTGATCTACAAATGTTCATATACAAGCCAGAATAACTAACTAAATTAAGTGAGTACTTACAATCCTAACAGTGAATGTTCTCAAAGCATTGTTTTTTACTGCTCAGCCTTAGGGCTGGGCGATATACAGCTATGTACAATACTTTGATTAGTCAGCAGTGTGATATCTGTCCATATGTTGTACGTGCTTTGCCAAATCAGTCTGTGAGACTGATATATGAATGACAGTACTGTAGTAGCACACGTACAATACTGTGGGCCTTCTCCACTGTCACTTTTGGCCGCACCAATTTGCGTTTCCATTATCACTTAAGATGCACCGTGCCATGCTGAGCTGGGGACTTTTATTGTGAGGAATCCATAGGAAGTGAAATGTGTTTAGCACTGAATTAGTGGAACTGTGTTAGTGGCTTTTCTCCAAAAAAGGCAAGTCTAATAACAGCAGAAAGGAAGAGTAAAAGCAGAAACAGCCACAGTGAGATGTTACTGCATCTCTGCAAACAGGTTACCTCCAAAAGATAAACTTGTTTTACCTGCCCTGTCGTAGAAAAACACATGCAGCAAAAATAAGAGGGAACAGCTCGCAACTGAACACGTAGCCCGTTTCATAGAAAATACTGAGATATATATCGTGTATCACCATTCAGCCTGAAAATACCAAAATATGAATTTTTGTCCATGTCTCCCAGCCCTACTCAGACTACCATGGCTCAAACCTAAACTTAAATGTTTATCTGTGTGTTCCACCCAGTGTTCGTGCCGTCAGGACATGGTGAAGATCTCCATGGATGTGTTTGTACGGAAATTTCAGCCTGACCGTTATAAGCTGTGGCAGGCAGGGAAAGACAACACCCCCATCGACCACTCCAGACCCACACCAGAGGCTGCAGAGTTTCTGAAAGAAGACAAGAGTGAGCTTTCAAAAGAAACTCCCATTGAAGTTGTATCCGAGGAGCCCCCGTCTCCTGTCCAGGAGGACAAAAGGTCTGACTTTATACTCGCTACTAACACATCTTCTACATTCACTGGTTATTCTGCTATGGATGTGAATTACTTATGAAATATGAAATGCCTGAATAATTTAAATTAAAGCTGTATTTGAAATATTTTTTGGCATATTTTTGTTGTACAACCCGTGTGAAATAAGTATTCAAATCACTTTTTATGCCTTCACTTGTGTTAATGGGTCCGTCTGTCCTATGTCCGTCTGTTCATCCTAGTCTTGTGAATGCAATATCTCATGAACACCTTGAGGGAAAACATTGAAATTTGTCACAAATGTCCACTTGAACTCAAGAATGAACTAATTAGAATTTGGTGGTTGAATGTCAAAGGTCAAGCTCACGGTGACCTCACAAAAATGTTTTTACCCATAACCTTGAGAATTCATACACATACTATGACAAAATTTCACACAAATGCCTAATAGGATAAAATGATAAAGTGATGACATTTTATATCCTAAAGATCAAAGGTCAACTTCACTGTGACATCATAATGTTCTGTGTAAAACATTTCTCTCGCCATTATTCAATGCCATATCTCAGGAACAGAAGGGGAGACATAAGGTCAGTAGGCAGTAATACTAATTCTTTTTTTCTGTAGTTTTTGCAGTCTTTTGATACGCTTTTAATGAGGAGGTAACATACTGTGAATCACAGCAGAGCTAATGGCTGGTAACTATGCTCTCAGTAACAACGGTGATTCAGTATAGTGGTTTCAGTTTTAAGATTCCAAGATTTGTTCGCACATGTGTGTCATTCAGAACTGCTGCTTTGCTGTCCATGGGAAACTGTGTTTACCTTTGAGTTCTGTTGACACGTCTTATCTAATGTGACCCATGCATCAGTCCAAAGCCTCAGACTGGGACAAAGCGTCAGCTTGAAGCTACTGAAGCCTCTGAAGACATCAAACCTGAGGTGATCATTAAGGAGACTGAGGAGATGGAGCCAAAGAAGGCCAAGCTGTCACATAAGGAGTCTCCAAGTCAAGTCCCTGTCAAGCCAGATAAAGGTACTCTTAAGTTTGTACAGATCTTTGTTTCAGCTTTTGGGGTTTGTGTTAAGTGAAAAAATAATTTCAGCATGATGTGATAAGTGATCTTTAATCCCTAAGAAAAGTATTTTTAAGATGAGAGCATTTTTTCACATTAGTCAAAGCTCTGGCCTATTTTGACCTTAATGCTATTTTTCCTTGGAGCTTTGATGTCACATCTTTTGGAGTTAGAATTGGCCCCACAACTGGAGAACCTATAGGCTCTGCACATACTCTGCAAACTTGAATTGGTCCTGGTAACAGCTGTTTAATGGATGTCACAACTGGAAGTACATACCTGCCCACCTGACTTTGTTTGTTTCGTCAGTCATCATAAGAAATGGTTTTCAGGTACTGGACTGCAAGCATACAAAGCAGACAGATGACCACATCTTATGACACAGCTAATTATTCCAGCTTTCCAGTTATCAGATTTACATCACAAGCATCAAGTAACAAGAGCAGTATATTCTGATGATGACAGAAGTAAACACGAGATGATATGAAAATTTTATGTCACAATTATCCTGGCCAAAATAGTCGTGATTCGTAATATTATCCTGATAATCATTAAAATATGCTTAAAACTCCTAAAATGTCAGAAAAACATGCATTTTGTTAAGAAACATATTTATATCGCATCACAGATAGGACACATCCTTTTTTAGTGAAAAATAAAATACAGGCCCATAAACTATTTAAAATGGCATCATATCTTTTGATATGAAATATGCCAGTGATTAATTAAGCCCTTTTTGGGTCTTTCAGGTTGCTGTACATGAAGCTTTTCTTTTTGCAGAGTCTTTGTTATTATTGATTGCACAGTAGTCTCATTAGAGCTTGACATTAAGCTTGTTTGCAAATATGAAAGAAACTAAATGTCACATATGCTGAAAAGCCCTCTAAGGCAAACTGTGATTTGTGATATTGGGTTTTATATATACACTGAACAAAAATATAAATGCAACACTTTTGTTTTTGCTCCCATTTTTCATGAGCTGACCTCAAAGATCTAAAACATTTTTTTTTATATACACAAAAGACCATTTCTCTCAAATATTGTTCACAAATCTGTCTAAATCTGTGTTAGTGAGCACTTCTCCTTTGCCGAGATAATCCATCCCACCTCACAGGTGTGGCATATCAAGATGCTGATTAGACAGCATGAATATTACACAGGTGTGCCTTAGGCTGGCCACAATAAAAGGCCACTCTGAAATGTGCAATTTTGCTTTATTGGGGGGGTCTGGGGGGGTCAGAAAACCAGTCAGTATCTGGTGTGACCACCATTTGCCTCACGCAGCGCAACACATCTCCTTCGCATAGAGCTGATCAGGTTGTTTGTTGTGGCCTGTGGAATGTTGGTCCACTCCTCTTCAATGGCTGTGCGAAGTTGCTGGATATTGGCAGGAACTGGAACACGCTGTCGTATACACCGATCCAGAGCATCCCAAACATGCTGAATGGGTTACATGTCTGGTGAGTATGCTGGCCATGCAAGAACTAGGATGTTTTCAGCTGGATGAATGGCACAACAATGGGCCTCAGGATCTCCTCAAGGTATCTCTGTGCATTCAAAATGCCATCAATAAAATGCACCTGTGTTCGTTGTCCATAACATACGCCTGCCCATACCATAACCCCACCACCACCATGGGCCACT
This sequence comes from Cephalopholis sonnerati, assembly GCA_019142605.1. Lineage (NCBI taxonomy): Eukaryota > Metazoa > Chordata > Actinopteri > Perciformes > Serranidae > Cephalopholis > Cephalopholis sonnerati. The sequence continues at coordinate 43,108,124 of JAGQAX010000006.1, read as the reverse complement.
CGATCCACAACGTTGACATCGGCAAACTGCTCACCCACATGACGCCACACACGCTATCTGCTATCCGCCCTGAACAGTTAAAACCGGGATTCATCCATGAGGAGAACACCTCTCCAACGTGCCAGACGCCATGGAATGTGAGCATTTGCCCACTCAAGTCGGTTACGACGACAAACTGCAGTCAGGTCGAGACCCTGATGAGGACGACGAGCATGCAGATGAGCTTCCCTGAGACGGTTTCTGACAGTTTGTGCAGAAATTCTTTGGTTATGCAAACTGATTGTTGCAGCAGCTGTCCGGGTGGCTGGTCTCAGACGATCTTGGAGGTGAACATGCTGGATGTGGAGTTCCTGGGCTGGTGTGGTTACACATGGTCTGCGGTTGTGAGGCTGATTGGATGAACTGCCAAATTGTCTGAAACGCCTTTGGAGATGGCTTTTGGTAGAGAAATGAACATTCAATTCACAGGCAACAGCTCTGGTGGACATTCCTGCAGTCAGCATGCCAAGTGCACGCTCCCTCGAAACTTGCGACATCTGTGGCATTGTGCTGTGTGATAAAACTGAACATTTTAGAGTGGCCTTTTATTGTGGCCAGCCTAAGGCACACCTGAGCAATAATCATGCTGTCTAATCAGCATCTTGATATGCCACACCTGTGAGGTGGGATGGATTATCTCGGCAAAGGAGAAGTGCTCACTAACACAGATTTAGACAGATTTGTGAACAATATTTGAGAGAAATGGTCTTTTGTTTTAGATGTTGTGTTTTAGATCTTTGAGGTCAGCTCATGAAAAATGGAAGCAAAAACAAAAGTGTTGTGTTTATATTTTTGTTCAGTGTAAATTGAACGGAATTGAATTTACAGTGGAAGTTATAACTGAAAAAAGTTGCGGGGTCACATTACATGAAAGTTATCAAAAAAAGTACCAATATTTTCATTGAAATATTTATGTAAAATAAATTAGTAATGAAAATAAGTGTGCTACATGAGACCAGTTTAGTAGAATTTTCTTATCATAATTTTCATATCGGTAAGTCATGTATGAAGCTATTAAAATAATCAGTTTTATGTTGTTTTAAAAAATAAGATATTGATGATCCCTCACTCAGCCCCCAGCAGTTAAACGTGAGGGCTGGGAGGAGAGCAAACCGTCCTCCTGGTGCCAACATTGAGTGAAACTATTTTAAGAAGATGCCTTCATCTCAAGCAGATTCGACTATTGTAACGCTCTATTCACAGGATTATCCAAACACTCAGTAGGATGGCTCCAGCTCATTCAAAATGCAGCAGCCAGAATCCTCACACGTACACGGAAATTTGACCATATTACTCCAGTACTGAAATCACTTCATTGGCTCCCAGTACAACACAGAATCTCCTTTAAAATCCCACTAATAGTCTACAAAGCACTTAATGGTTTGGCTCCTCAATACATTTCTGACTTGCTCACTGCATACACCCTGGTCAGGTCTCTGAGGTCATCAGGCAGAGCTCTTCTAGCTGTACCCGAAATTAGATCCAGGGCTGGTGAGGGGGCCTTCAGCTACTGTGGTCCTGTTCTCTGGAACAAGCTGCCTGATGACCTGAGGTCCATCACTACTGTGTCCACATTTAAAACCAGACTCAAAACTTTTCTGTTCTCCCAGGCTTATAGTTAAATACTGTCTGTGTGGTGTCTGTGTGTGTGTGTGCGATTGTGTGTGTTTTTGTAATCGCATGGTTGCACTGTTTCTGGTACAGTCGGTTACATGTGTGGCTATGTGTCAGGGCAGGGGTTTCTTTATGATTGTGTTGATGTTTTATGATTGTCTTATTCTGGAATCCAATGCTGTGTTATATTGTTGTTTCTTGTTTTTAAATGTAAAGCACTTTGAGTTTACTTGTGATGAATTGTGCTATACAAATAAAATTGACATTGACATTGACATTGACTCCGCTGGGTGCGGAGTGAATGTCTGTCAAATATCAAACATCAAACAAACTTCACCGTGGTGCGGCAGCTGCGGCTGGTTTGACTACAGTGTTGTGCAGCTGTTGTGCCGTGCTGCTCTGTCTCATCTGTCCATATGCTGTCAGTGTCTTCTTCTCGCTCTGCGATGTTATCTGTTAAAAATGTGTTTATCATTGCATGACAAAATGGATTTGCAGCATGCACAGGATGTGACGCAAGAGCTTGTAAAAAGTGTCTGTTGCCTGAATTGGCCAGTGCGTGAGTTGACGTGCAGAAGTGCATGTAGAGCTGACAATCACTTGCACAGCTCAGATTTTCCTTGCACTAACATGCATATATGCATGTGGTATTTGGAGCCCTGGCTGATGTATGTATTTGCTGTATTATTCTTTTAGACACAGTGAAAGTCAAGACAGAGCCTAAGAAGGAGAAAGACACCAAGCTGCAGACTAAAGCCCAGACAAAAGCCAGCACTAAGAAAACTGGCAGCAGACAAAGCACCCCAAAAAGAGAGAAAAACTGTGTTTCGGATGTTTGTCCTCCAGAGCCTTTTGAGAGCCAGGTGGTGGCTCTGTGCTCTGAGGAGGCAGGCGGCAGTGAAGAGCCTCAGCTGGGCAGCAGCTGCAGCCCACCACACAAACTGTTTCAGAGGACGCTGAGCCCCACAGATGTCCTGCATGTTCACAGCTATGCCAAAGGAGACTACGGAGAGGGAGAAGCCCTGCCCAAGGAGGAGAAGAAGAGTGAGGGCAGTGACAATAAGACGGAGAGCAGACATGTGAGCAAAGCAGTGAGTGGACACAGATGTTAAACACACTTGATACTGTACCTCACTTGTTTTTAACCATTGATTCAGTATGCTTTATAAAATTTATATGTAATAATGTGAGACTTCAGTCCGCTGCAGTCATTTACTCACTGCCTTCATGTAGTTTTTGGCTTGGTGTGGCTTTCAGGATGCTCAGATATCCATTAGATGTCAGTCAGAAGCATTGAACTGAGGTGTGGTCGATTGAGTCTGTCCGACCTGGATGCTAATACTAACAGAAGGTGTGTCTCTGCAGCAGGTGGCAGAAGAGGTGGCTGGAGATGGAGAGCCAGATAGTGATCTAGGGCAGCTGCCAGGCCACCATCCGCTCATAAAGGACGGCATGAGTGATGAAGGTTTGTCCCATCAACTGCAACAACTTAAAGGGACGGTCCACCCCCAAATAAAAAAAACAAAATTTTTTCTCTTACCTGTAGTGCCATTTATCTGTCGGATTGTTGTTGTGTGAGTTGTTGAATGTTGAATATAATGGCTGTCCAAATTTCTGCCTTCTCTCCACTATATGGTGGAGCAAAGTGCCAAAAAGATACTGCCCCAGTTCCAAGAAAGTTGGGACATTGTGTAAATCTCATAAACCAATATTTTATTCACAACAGAACATAGACAACATATTAGATGTTCAAACTAAGAAATTGCACCATTTTAAGAAGAAACAAGATAATTTTGTTTGATTTGATGGCAGCAACACATCTCAAAAAAGTTGGGACAGGGCCATGTTTACCACTGTGTAGCATCCCCTCTTCTTTTAACAACAGCCTGTAAATGTCTGGGGACTGAGGAGACCAGTTGCTGGAGTTTTGGGAGGGGAATGTTGTCCCATTCAACAGCTCAACAGTCCTACGTCTTCTTTGCCGGATTTGTCGTTTTACGATGCGCCAAATGTTTTCGATTGGTGAAAGGTCTGGACTGCAGGCTGGCCAGTTCAGAAGCCGGACTCTTCTACTGCGAAGTCATGTGTTTGTAATGGATGTAGTATGCGGTTTAGCATTGTCTGAAATATGCAAGGCCTTCCCTGAAAAAGACGTCGTGTGGATGGGAGCATATGTTGTTCTACAACTTGTATATACCTTTTAGCGTTTATGATGCCTTTCCAGATGTGTAAACTGCCCATGCCATAGGCACTAATGCACCCCCATACCATCAGAGATGCAGGCCTTTGAACTTTATGCTGATAGCAGGCCAGATGGTCCCTCTCCTCTTTAGTGCGGAAGACACGGCATCCATGGTTTCCAAAAAGAATTTCAAATTTCAATTCATCTGACCACAGAACAGTTTTCCACTTTGCCTCAGTCCATTTTAGATGAGCTTTGGCCCAGAGAAGACGGCGGCGTTTCTGGATTGTGTTCACAAATGGCTTCATCTTCGCATGATAGAGCTTTAACTTACATTTGTGGATGGCATGGCGAACTGTGTTCACCGACAATGATTTGCAGAAGTGTTCCTGAGCCCATGCAGTGATCTCCATAACAGAATCGTGCCTGTTCTTAATGTAGTGCCGCCTGAGGGCCCGAAGATCACGTGCATCCAATATTGGCTTTCGCCCTTGTCCTTTGCGGACAGAGATTTTTCCAGACTCTTGGAAGCTTTTGACAATATTATAAACTGTAGATGTTGGGATATTCAAAGTCTTCCCAATTTTCCGCTGAGGAACATTTTTCTGAAATTGTTCCACAATTTTTTTACGCAGTTTTTCGCAGAGTGGTGAACCTCTGCCCATCTTTACTTCTTAAGAGACTCAGCCGCTCAAAGGTGCTCTTTTTATACCCAGTCAACTTGCTGACCTGTTGCCGATTGACCTCATTAGTTGCAAAATGCTCCTCCAGCTGTGTCTTATCAGAACCATTTACTTTTTCAGCCTTTTGTTGCCCCTGTCCCAACTTCTTTGGGAAGTATTGCTGCCATCAACTTCAAAATGGGCTAATATTTTGCATGAAATAGTAAAATGTCTCACTTTGAACATCTAATATGTTGTCTATGTTCTATTGTGAATAAAATATGGGTTTATGAGATTTACAAATCGTTGTTTACATTTACATTTTACAAAACGTCCCAACTTTTTTGGAATTGGGGTTGTATATTTCAAAAACTCGTCAGCAGTGTCTCTTTCCAGAAGTCATGACTTGGTTACTAAGACTACACCCACCAAGTTTATCACCATGCAGAAGGAAGCGTGCATTTACTTGTGGACGAGAGGCTCCTGCTTGTGACAACATGAGATATAAACTTCAATGCTGTCCTCCTCTGCTGAGCTGTAATGTTAGCTAGCTCAGTGGTGCTAAGGTGAGCTAGCAGTAGATTCACACTTCCCTCTGAGCTGTGATAGAGTTGACAGGCATAGTTTGGTAGAAAGAATAGTTCCTACGTGAAACTGCTCACAACAAGGTCTGTGGATCATCTTGAATAACCGGCTCATGATTCCTGGAAAGAGACATTGCTGTTAAGTTTTGTAAATGTAGTTTATTTTTTGCCGCTTAAGCACCACAAGCAGAGTGCCATCTAGTTCCATTATATCATACATAATATTGGCTGAATATGAATGCCCAGTTTATGGGCACTATTATGACTCACTATTATGTTGAATCTGATTTGACTGTTCACTACCAATATTTGACTGTTCATTTCTGGTTTTAAGCCTCTGCCGGGGCGATAGCCGTGACAGGAGGTGTTATGTGTATGAGTTTTCGGTCTGTCCGTCCAATTTTTGTGGATACGATATCTCAAAAACACCTTGAGGGAATTTCTTTAAATTTGGCACAAACACCACTTGGACGGAGTAATAAACTGATTAGACTTTGTTGGTCAAAGTTGAAGGTCACTGTGACCTCACAAACAGGTTTTTATGCCGTATCTCAAGAAGTCATACACTAATTATGACAAAATTTCACTCAAGTGACTAATAGGATATAGTGATTAAGTGATAACATTTTATATCCAAAAGGTCAATGGTCAGCTTCAATGTGACATCATAATGTTCTGCACAAAACACTTTTCCTGCCATTATTCAGTGTCATATCTCAGGAACAGAGGGGGAAACATTTGGCCAGATACTGAACCAATGTCTCTAATCTTGGGTGCCCACCTTAAAACTGTGCTGATTGTATAGATCTTCTGTGCTGTTGGGGAGAAGATGTGTGTGAAGAGAAATGTGTAAGAGAAACCTCACTGGTGTGGGGAGGCATACAACTGGAAGCAGTAATTCTAGTTTCCATATAGAGTTTGAGGGTTTGACCTGATCTGACAAGATGTTTGGGATGAGACTGATGTTCACATAATAAACAAGCCAAGTTAGCCCTCCAAGCTAATGCATGCTACCTATGCTAACGGCAGTTAGGAAATGTGCAACAACACTTTTGCTGACACTTGATATCAAACAAAAGCAAGAGACTCTCTATATTAAGTGGATGAGGTGTGAATTCACCACTTCTAAGCAGAAGAGAGAAATTAACATTCAGACTCACCCTGGTTCTGGGTCTGCAGCTGCCTCTACTGGAGCACAGAGTGAAAGGGAGGAGTGCTCACCCTGCAGCTAAAGACTCATTTCTATTCCCTTTTATTTATGAGGCACTAGAGAGTGGACTCAAAAGTTTCACACAACAACGAACAAGCGAGGTGATGGTGGAGGAGGCTGTAAAATTGTTCTTTCAAACCGAGGCAGCGTTGTAGACGATGGAGGTCTGTGTGGCCATTATAGACATCTCAACACGTGGATGGAGAATTCTTTTTAGTATTTTCACTTTATATAACTATGTATTATTATATATTACCAGTATGTTCTGTTCTGCCATTATTTGAATGTCTTTGTCATCTACTTTAGTCGTATCTCACTTAAACTATGATACACTGCCTCCAGGATCTCCAGTGGTACTGCTCCATTTCATTTGTATCCATAAACTCTTAGAAAATGCGCACAAATACTGACAAAATTAATGCACACTATGGACAGAATGCTGCACCCGTTTCTGTATCTAATGTTGAGCGTAAATAAGCCCTTAACTCCCCTCCACACTGACCACAAAAAAAACCCCAACATCTCAGCTTGAAGAATCTCAGTCGACTGAGGGTTCTCTGACTGGTGATTCTAATCTTCGACTGTCACATGGCAGTCCTATTAATAAGTTTTAGGTCTCTTTAGCGAATATCATCCTGCAAGTTGTTATTTCATCTTAATGTGTGTACCGACTCTGCTCTTGTGCCTTTTTTGTCCCTCAGAGGCCCCAGAGGAGGCCCCCACATTAGAGGAGGGTGGTCTGGAAGGGGAGAACTGGGCTAAACCTCTGGCTCACCTGTGGCAGAGCAGACCTCCCAACCTGAAAAAAGAGAAGGATTACAACCAGCGCATGGGATCCAAATCTCCATATTGCTCCATCTGCATTCTGTTCCACACATACCATCAGGTAATCTGTAGCACAGCACACTCCACCCACCAGTCACTGGCATATATTATACACCATACACTGTGAAGACTAGCAGGTGTCATGGAGAGAAAAAAGTAATTCATGCACAGGAATGACTAAGTGGTGCTCAGTGTATCACTATTGTTTTACAAAAGTCTGACAACAGCATCACAGTGATTTCAGTTTGTGAACTATACATTTTTATTAAAAAGTATGAATGTTGATATACAATCCAAACACCATCGGCATGAGCCCACAGTGCAAAGGAACCTGGTGTTATTCTATAGACTTCTATAGACATTCTATAGACTGTTTGCATAATGCGATTGGCATTAATTCAGCTTTGTTTTGATTTTTAGAAGGAGGTATATGGATATACTACAGATTTTGCCTGTTTGTCTGTTAAACAGTGCTGTGTTGTGTTATCGCTTAAACACTATGTTAAAACCGCATGTCCATTTTTATGGTAACCACGCAAACTCAATCAGAGGATGCCGACCATGTGATACGATCTAATGCTCCGGGTAGTGTCCAAATTAAACTTTTTAACTAACCAGCCAATCGAACTATCAGATTAAAAAATCTACTGGCCAAGCATATTTTCTGCCAGTCAAAATAACAGTAGCAGGTAGCAGACATGCAGCAAGTGAAGTGATGTGAAGTATTGAGTTTATTTCAAACATGCATATTTTCTGGCCAAAATGTATGCATATTGGGTAAAACTTAAGTATTTAATTATTTATTTATTACATTTTTAAATATAACTTTTAATCTGCCCATATAGAAATGAAAGAGATTTTGTTATGATTTTAGCATCTAATTATTAAAAATGCTGTAGTGAAAGAACAAAAAAGTAATGATGGATGCATTTCAAGAGATATTATGGAATGTGTTACGGTGGAAATAGATGTGAAGAAAACTAAGAATATAATAATAAGTTGCATCTATATACAGTACAGGCCAAAAGTTTGGACACACCTTCTCATTCAATGCGTTTTCTTTATTTTCATGACTATTTACATTGTAGATTCTCACTGAAGGCATCAAAACTATGAATGAACACACGTGGAGTTATGCACTTAACAAAAAAAGGTGAAATAACTGAAAACATGTTTTATATTCTAGTTTCTTCAAAATAGCCACCCTTTGCTCTGATTACTGCTTTGCACACTCTTGGCATTCTCTCGATGAGCTTCAAGAGGTAGTCACCTGAAATGGTTTTCACTTCACAGGTGTGCCTTATCAGGGTTAATTAGTGGAATTTCTTGCTTTATCAATGGGGTTGGGACCATCAGTTGTGTTGTGCAGAAGTCAGGTCAATACACAGCCGACAGCCCTATGGGACAACTGTTAAAATTCATATTATGGCAAGAACCAATCAGCTAACTAAAGAAAAAACGAGTGGCCATCATTACTTTAAGAAATGAAGGTCAGTCAGTCCGGAAAATTGCAAAAACTTTAAATGTGTCCCCAAGTGGAGTTGCAAAAACCATCAAGCGCTACAACGAAACTGGCACACATGAGGACCGACCCAGGAAAGGAAGACCAAGAGTCACCTCTGCTTCTGAGGATAAGTTCATCCAAGTCACCAGCCTCAGAAATCACAAGTTAACAGCAGCTCAGATCAGAGACCAGATGAATGCCACACAGAGTTCTAGCAGCAGACCCATCTCTAGAACAGCTGTTAAGAGGAGACTGCGCAAATCAGGCCTTCATGGTCAAATAGCTGCTAGGAAACCACTGCTAAGGAGAGGCAACAAGCAGAAGAGGTTTGTTTGGGCCAAGAAACACAAGGAATGGACATTAGACCAGTGGAAATCTGTGCTTTGGTCTGATGAGTCCAAATTTGAGATCTTTGGTTCCAACCGCCGTGTCTTTGTGAGACGCAGAAAAGGTGAACGGATGGATTCCACATGCCTGGTTCCCACTGTGAAGCACGGAGGAGGAGGTGTGATGGTGTGGGGGTGTTTTGCTGGTGACACTGTTGGGGATTTATTCAAAATTGAAGGCACACTGAACCAGCATGGCTACCACAGCATCCTGCAGCGACATGCCATCCCATCCGGTTTGCGTTTAGTTGGACGATCATTTATTTTTCAACAGGACAATGACCCCAAACACACCTCCAGGCTATGTAAGGGCTATTTGACCAAGAGGGAGAGTGAGTGCTACGGCAGATGACCTGGCCTCCACGGTCACCGGACCTGAACCCAATTGAGATGGTTTGGGGTGAGCTGGACCGCAGAGTGAAGGCAAAGGGGCCAACAAGTGCTAAACACCTCTGGGAACTCCTTCAAGACTGTTGGAAAACCATTTCAGGTGACTACCTCTTGAAGTTCATCGAGAGAATGCCAAGAGTGTGCAAAGCAGTAATCAGAGCAAAGGGTGGCTATTTTGAAGAAACTAGAATATAAAACATGTTTTCAGTTATTTCACCTTTTTTTGTTAAGTACATAACTCCACATGTGTTCATTCATAGTTTTGATGCCTTCAGTGAGAATCTACAATGTAAATAGTCATGAAAATAAAGAAAACGCATTGAATGAGAAGGTGTGTCCAAACTTTTGGCCTGTACTGTATATCATGCCCTGACACATTCAGTGACAAAATAGTCGATATGTATAGTAAGAGGAATTAGAAAAAGATTATCTTCATATGTAGGGACTTCAACATATAGTGGTGGAAAAAAGTTTTCGGACACCCTTAAAATTTTACACAATCTCAAATATTATCATGAAATATTTGTGGAAAAATCTTTTTTGTGTTTCAAAAGGTGTGGCTGCATTAGACAGACACAAACAAATACAATTGATATTTTTTTTGTTTATTGTTTACAAGAAAAACTAACAAAACTAAATTCTTGACAGTTTCAATATGTCAGTTCTTAACATTGTTGGTATCAAAGTCAACAAATAACAGAGAATGTGTTCAAAACTGAACAAAAAATAAATAAACCATCACATCATCAAATTAATATTTAGTAGTCCTGCCATTAGCATGCAGTAGAGCTCTAATCCTGGCTGGCATGTTCCCCACGAGCCTTTCACACTGTTGAGGGGTAATCTTGTCCCATTCTTCTTGAATTACTGCTTTTAATTCTTCTAAATTATTTGGTTTATGCTTTGAAACAGACCTTATGATAATCCACCACAGATTTTCAATGGGGCTCATGTCCGGGGATTGAGCTGGCCACTCTAAGACCTGGATACTGTGCTCCTGCAGCCAAGTTCTACTGGCCCTGGATGTGTGGCAAGGGGCATTATCTTGTTGAAACATCCAGTTTTGACCTTGACGGAACAGTGCTCGTGCAGAAGGGAGCATGTGGGTTTCGAGAATAGCACAATACTTGGCAGAGTTCAATGTGCCATCACAGACAGTGAGATGACCAACACCAGCAGCACTCATGCATCCCCAAACCATGATACTGCCTCCACCATGCTTGACAGTGGGTACTGTACATGCTGGAGGTAATGCTTCGCCTCGCCTTCTGGGTACCCTCACATTAGCAGGAGGAAGATAAAGCTGGAAACTGGACACATCTGACCACAGAATCATCTTCCAATTCCTGGCTGTCCAGTTCTTGTGTGCTTGGGCCCAACCACGCTGGGCTAACCTCTGTCTCTCATTGATCAGGGGCTTCTTGACAGCCTTGTACGACCTTAAGCCATGATCTAAAAGTCGGCTACGTACAGAGCGGGTGGAACACTGGACACCAGTTTGGTTTTACCACTGCTGCTGAAGCTCCTGTGATGTCATTTGGCGGTTTTCCCTGTACATGCGGATCAGCATGCGGTCATTTCTTGCTGAAGAAACCCTTGGATGCCCAGATCTTGGTTTGTCTTCCAGGCTGTTGGTTCGTCTGTATTTCTGCAGAGTATATCCAACTGCTGAAGGACTGCATCTGCACTTCCTGGCTATCTGGCGGCAGCTGTACCCTTCCTGGCTGAGAATCTGTATCTTCAGGCGTGTTTCTTGCATTAGGTTCCTTGTTGTAGCCATTTTTGTCTCTGAAGAACTTTCAAATGTGCTGGCTTTATACAGACACGAAGCACAGCAACAAAAATTGTGTCTTTTAATAAAAAGCACGACCTTCATTAGTGGATCACTGGTACCAAAATGACCCAGTACTCAAAATTTCTTATGTATTTTTATGGAACCAATCAATTTTTTTTTTCCTTTTTAGGATTTGTTTAGTAAATTGGCTGTGACTGTACTAAAAGAAATTGCACTTGAAGACCTAAGAGTGATTCTTAATACAATATTTCACAAATGCATGGGGTGTCTGAAAACTTTTTTCCACCATTGTAGATTTGTTAAATCCAAAAGAGCATAAAGTGAATCGAGATTTTATTGATAGGATGTATACTATAACTCTATTTCCTACAATCTTAAAACCAACTAAAATAACAAGTGAAAGTGCAACATTAATAGATAACATTTTTACAAATGAAATATGAAATAGTGTAGTAAGTCGACTGCTTATTAATGACATAAGCGACCATCTTCCTGTGTTTGCAACCTTGCAAATTTATTTAAAGAAAGATACACAGCAATGTTCCAACACTTACGAGTTGATTCATATAAAACATCTGAAACCAAAGAGGCTTTTGAGGGGGAGTTAAGGCAGCAAAGACGGGTGACTTCTGTGAATCATGTAGATCCAAGGATTTTATTTGGGGAGGGGAGGGGGTTGTCTTTCACAACGTGTGTGATGACACACACACTATTTATATAATTATTATTGATATTATTTCAGTCACTGTGTCTGTTCATGTCCCAGCCGAAATGTTGTAGTAATAGAACATGCGCCACCACATGTCAGGAGCTACGCAAACTATCAAGTCACTGAATCCTCCACAACCAAGTATCTGCAAATGTTTCACAATAAAAGCCCATTTCGAAAATAAAGAGATTCTCTCAACCAAAGTTATGATGGGCTTTTAATTTAAAACACATACAGGAAGTGTTGAGTTTAAAATGATGGCACGATGCATTAACTTTATCAGGGCAAATGGGAGTGGATAAAAAGTATAACTATAAATTATTACAGAGGGAATAAATAACGGCCTGTTTATAATGTAGTGTGTTTCACATGAAGCTGGTAGCCTCTGCAGTTGTGGTGATTAAAAGCCCTGCCACTAGTTTTTAATTTTGTTACTTTATGTGCGTCTCCATTATGAAGAAATAACACTGTTTGCTAGCTTGAATGAATGAATGAATGAATGAATGAATGAATATTTTATTTCAGTTATATAAATATTAAGAACAAGCATAGAATACAATTATTTAACAAAAACTTATCAATAACTGAAAAAGGTATAGGCTGAAGCTTGTGGCTTATTTTTGCCTATCCTGTACAATCCAAGATAAATTTGACATGTACGGAAGAAAAAAAAAAACACATAAGACATCCTTCTATAAATCATAATACTGTACGATCATTATACCTTGTAAGCATTTAAGGTTTTTCTGAACTTTAAGAGAGTTTTACATAATTTTAATTCATCACTGAGCTCATTCCAAAATTTTATCCCCAAAACCGAAACACATCTGTATTTAATATTTATTCCAACTTTTCTTGTTTCAAGCATAAGCACACCTCTTAAATTATATTTTCTATCTCTTAGTTTAAAAAATGTGTCAATATAAGCAGGAAGAGTATTATTTACTGCACAAAAAATTATCTCCAGTGTTTTTAAATAAACAATGTCTTTAAATTTTAACATAGATGATCCAATGAAGAACTGATTAGTGGGTTCCAGATATCCAACTTTATTGATTATTCTAATTGCTCTTTTCTGTAGTTTGATTATTGGGTCTAAATTTGTTTTGTATGTATTTCCCCAGGTTTCGACACAGTACGACATATAAAGCATTATGAGTGAATAGTACAAAATCTTAAGGCAGTTTTTATTGAGTAAATCCTTAGTTTTATAAAGAATTGCAACAGATTTGGATAATTTACGTTTAATGTGTTCTATATGTGATTTCCAACTAAATTTATGGGTTATGATCGCTCCTAGAAACTTTGTTTCATAGACTCTTTCAATTTCCACACCATTAAGATTGAGCTTTGTGCCACAGTTTGATGCTAATTGTAGTATTGACGGGGTCGCTAATCATCATTTTCACGCCATCATTTTTCCCTTTTTACTCTGTTGTGGTAACATCCCTAGAGGAAATATCATAAAGGCTGCGGTGTTGTTGTTTTACAGTTGTCCACAGAAGCAGATCGCTGTGTGTTTCTGTTGGTCAAAGTGACGGCTGTGACGGGAGAAGTCGTGAACGACCAAAAGAAATTCAAACATGCTAGACTTTCTGTCGGGATGTAGTGAGGCGTCCCAGACGTAACGTTGGTTGTCGTCTACTATGACACACTACATGAGATGGATTATCGCGTACAACACTCAGTCGTTCACGATCTGTGCCGACACCGTACATTGCTGCGTCGGGCTAGAATCGGGCTGATATCGTGAAGTGTGAACAAGGCATAAGTTGTATGTAATGTATTGTGTGAGATCATTACATTTCAGTTGTAGTTAATGTGTGTAAGATCTGCCTCTAGCCAGCAATAGCTTGTATGGCTAGATTCTAGCTTTTTATACAGTCTATGCTGTAGCAGCTACAATGAAAACGTTAATCGACTGTTCTTTATGTCATGTATTTTGCTAGTTCACTCCGGACTTGGCTACTACTAGTCTACTGTGCACAGTAGTACATCTTAGTCTACCCCTCTTCCAGTGTTGGCATCAGTGTTCGGTTAGGGCTTGTGCTAATTTGAGGTTTGCCACTCGCAACCTGTCTGACTTTGAGATCCTGTCAGTAATGTATTGGAATCCCAGCTAATCACTAATGCCACCGAGACGCTTGTCAACCAAAATCACAAACTCTCTCTGCTCTGCTCTGCTCTGCTCTGTATCTTAGGTTACTAGAGGCTAGCCTGCTGAGGGACAGGTTTAGCTTATTAAAAAATCGCCATCATCTGGCTGTTTTTAAGGTTGTCATTTTCAATGCCAAACAACACAAACATTCCATAAACATTCTGCATTTCATATCAATTCCAGAGTGAGCAAGTACCTTGTAGCTGGTATTTCTTCCAAATTTGTGTTAGTGTATTTTAATATTCACTTTTTTATTTTTTATTTTATCATACAGTCCAGATGTAAAAACTATTATCCAACAGTTAAGGGCACTTGCCCCAGGATATTCAGATGGCTCTTAGTTTGAAACTGACATGCCAATCTACCCACTTTGTTCAATGTAAAGAGCATTAAGAAATGTATAAAGATTTGGACCTCTGGCAAGATGGTCATGATGGCTCAATGGATTTGTTCTGTTTTGGAATACACAATATTCTTCCAAATTAGTGTTAGCGTATTTTAATATTCAGAATTTCGCTTCGACAAGCTCTCTCTTTTTTGACCATACACCTGCTTGCATCCCTGTACTTAGATAATGATTCAAACTAAGCTTATAATGAATTCCTGTCTGCCTTTACCACCCTATATGACAAACTCTGTCCTATACGAACACGAAGGGTGAATAAATATGAAGAAAAGCCCTGGATTACTAGGGGATTAGAAAATGCTTGTAATAAGAAAAATATTTTGTACAAGCAGTTCCTCAAATCCTGAACTAAAGAAGCAGAAAATAAATACAAGAAATACAAAAATAAATTGACAAACATAATGAGGCTAAACAAAAAGGATTATTTCAACAAACAATTTGAACAGCACAGAAATCATACACAGAATACATGGAAGATGCTTAACAACATTAAAAAAGGGCAGAGGGAAATGGGATTACCCCCTCACTTTACCAAAAATAACCAATCAATAACAACAAAAACAAAGGAGACTGCCAGTGAATTCAATGATTATTTTGTGAGTGTTGGCTATAATTTAGCAAAAGAAATTGTGGGCCCCAGAATAACAGAGGATGAAAATGAAAACATAAGTAAAATTATAGCTGCTGCGCAGCGATGGGTCGGGTCCGGGCATTTTTAGGCAATTCTGAGCAACAAGCAGAAGAATAGGAAGACATCAAGGAAGTTGATATTACAATCTGCATTTAGCATCAGCTGTGTCATTTTGCAGGTTGCATCATCTGGAAATTGTATTGCAGCAATTGAAAAGTAAAAGTGGTTGAATATTGGAATAAATTTGCAAAGTACACTTTTGTATCAGTGGAAATCACTACACAATAATAAATAAATAGTTGTGAAAATATGCAGTTGTTCTGAAAATATACATATTGCATCTAGACAGCATTGAGATGTTGGTAAAAAAAAAATTTTTATATATTTTTGGGGCTTTTTTACCTTTAATGGAAAGTGAGCGTCGCAAGAGTCAGGAAATGGAGAGACAGAGAGGGGGATGACACACAGGAAAGGGCCTTCCAATGCAGGATTCAATCTGCAGCCGCCTGCATTGAGGGATGTATTTTCTTTCATGGAGCGGCTGCTCTACCAACTGAGCTAAAGACCACCTCCATGTTTTATTTTTAAGAATGATTGATTTGCTTCATAAGTAAATAACTGTTGTTTAAAATACCATTCTTGCATTGATTGGCATACAGAGTATAACTGACTACAAACAATGCCACAACACCCTCCCCTCCACCGACACTTCTCTCCCAGACCGGCTTAACACCTTTTTCTCCCGCTTTGAAGAGGACAACAGACAGGCAGAGGACACACAGCTGACATTATCAGAGCACGACCAGCCCCACACCATCCAACAACATCAGGTACTGCGAGTCCTGCGTGGCATCGACACCAGGAAAGCACCAGGACCAGATGGAGTACCAGGGAGAGTGCTGAAATCATGTGCTCACCAGCTTGCTGCAGTATTCACTAACATCTTCAACCGTTCACTGCAGCAAGCCACAGTCCCCACCTGCCTGAAAACTGCCACCATAATCCCTGTGCCCAAATCCTCTGCCATCACAGGGTTGAATGATTACCGGCCTGTGGCCCTGACACCGGTGTTCATGAAATGTATGGAGAGACTGGTGTTACAGCATGTCAAGGCCCACATTCCACCTGGCTTTGATCAGCATCAGTTCGCCTACAGGTCCAACAGATCCACAGACGACGCCATCTCCATCGCCCTCCACACCGCTCATTGCTACATTGAAAGCCCCAACACATATATCAGGATGCTGTTTGTTGACTTCAGCTCGGCATTTAACTCCATCAGCCCCAGCAGACTCATCAATAAACTGCAGACACTACAACTTGGAACCTCCCTCTGTCTGTGGATCAAGGACTTCCTGACTAACAGACCCCAGCATGTCAGAATGGATACCTCCACATCCTCCACCATCGTCCTCAATACTGGTGTTCCTCAGGGCTGTGTGCTGAGTCCAGTCTTGTACACACTGTACACTTATGACTGTGTCGCTACTCACAGCTCCAACACCCTCATCAAATTTGCGGATGATACAAGCATTGTGGGGCTCATCAACAACGGTTATGAGACACCATACAGGGAGGAGGTCCAAGCACTGGCGGCCTGGTGCAGTGACAACCACCTCAACCTCAACACCAAGAAGACAAAAGAAGTCATTATTGACTTCCGGAAGTCGAGGACCACACTGCACTCAGGCCTGAGCATCAATGGGGAGGAAGTGGAACGGGTCACCAGCTTTAAGTTTCTTGGCCTGCACATCTCGGAGGACCTGGGCTGGACTGTGAACACCACCCACATCATCAAAAAGGCCCAGCAGCGTCTCTTCTTTCTGAGAACACTGAGGAGGAACAAACTCCCTCCACCTCTGCTGAGAAACTTCTACCACTGCACAATAGAGAGTGTCCTCACCTATGGCTGTACGGTGTGGTAAGCCAGCTGCACTGCATCTGAAAAGAAACAACTGCAGCGGGTCATCAAGACGGCTGAGTGGATCATCGGCTCCCCACTTCCACGCCTAGAGGAGATCTATTCCAGCCGTCTCCTCCGACGGGCCACAAAGATTTGGAATGACCCTGCCCACCCAGGACACTCTCTATTCACCAGCCTTCCCTCTGGCAGACTCAGAGTCATGAGAGCCCGCACCAACAGACTGAAACACAGCTTCTTCCCCATGGCTGTGAAGAGACTGCTACAAGAACCATGACTCCCCCCCCCCCCAGTTTATTTTATGACAAGAACATTGTAGCTGCTACAAGAGAGCACCAAATGAAATTTCACTGTATTTATTGCAGTGACAATAAAGGTTCTTCTTCTTCTAATTAACTGTTGTTTAAAATACCATTCTTGCATTGATTCTGATATGGCTTTAAAATTTTACACACTTGTTTCTCAAATACTCTTTGTAGTTTTGATGTGTTATACTCATTCCCCTTGTTGGGTCTTGAACCCAGAGTCCTTGGCACTGTGATCCAGCTCCTAACTCACTGAGCTAATTGTCTGGAAGTAGGACCTGGCATGTGGCTTCTCAAATAGACTCAGGAAGTCACTGACCGGGCTGCAGTTGTTGTGGCAGATTTCAAAAATAGTCAAAATGTCACAAATTCTATTATCTAAACAAAAATCTGACAATACATAAATTGCATCTAGACAGCATGGACATGTTGGTGATTTGTTTTTAATGATAAGTGTGTTGCTTCACAAGAGAAAATGTGATGATACATGGACTCCAGTTGTTCCCATGAGAGCAGAATTCAAAATGTTCTAGAAAATTCAATTTTGGAGATAAAATTCTGATATTTGCCAAACTTCATCAACCATGACTCCAAAATATTGTCAATTTTTTTCAGGAAGATTGAAAATGTATTTAGCAAGAATTGGATGGTATATGTTTACAGTAGTGTTTACAGTTAAACGTTTTCATGCACTGTAGGCTCAATTTTTGATAAATCAAAAATCCGAGAAACAAATTTTGTGGGAGGAGATACGTTTTATAAGTTTTACAGTTTTTGAAAAAAACGGAGTGATGGACTTCATAATTTGTAATAAGTCTAAATGGACAAAAGTTTCTGCAGTACTGGGGCTACATTGTGGTGAAGTTTCAAAACTGTAGCATGTATCGTTGGTTTGGTAGGAATTTTTAAAGTTTTTAAATTTAAATGCTTATTGTGCCCCACAATAAGCATTTAAATTTAAAAACTTGTCCTTGGAGTTGAGTAAATTCTGTAAAGTTTGGTTAGTTTGGTCAGTTTTTGCCCATGGGAAGTATGATTTCCTCAGAAGAAGAAAGAATTCTTCCGATTACAATAGGGTCCTTGGCAGTGTGGACCCTAATAAATTCAAACAACATATTCTTGGAGAGAATCGATGAAAATGAGTTAGTTGATGTGGTTAACAAGTTTAAGAACAAGAAATCCATTGATTGTAAAGATACTGACATGACATTAGTTAGGAATATTATAGATAGTATAGCGAAACCACTGACCCATATCTTTAACCAATCATTAAACACAGGTATATTCCCTAACCAAATGAAAATAGCAAAGGTCATTCCCATCTAAAAAAATGGAGATAAACATTCCTTCTTGAACTATAGACCAATTTCTCTCTTTCCACAGTTTTCAAAAATATTAGAAAAACTTTTTGTGCAATGACTGGATCACTTGTTAGAAAAACACAACTTACTGAACGAGCATCCACAACAATGGCAGTGATGGAGCCGATAGAGCAAATATCTACAGCAATAGATAATAAAGAATATACAGTAGGAGTCTTTATAGATCTAAAAAAAAGCATTTGACACAATTGACCACAGACTACTAATGAGCAAACTGGAAAGATATGGGATTAGAGGAGTAGCTCAGAAATTGCTGAGTAACTATCTTGATAACAGACATCAATATGTACAAATAAACAATAATAAATCTGACTCGTTGAGGGTTACATGTAGAGTTCCACAAGGGTCAGTGCTGGGCCCAAAATTGTTTATATTGTCCATAAATGATATTAGTTACGCGTCCAAGTTGTTTAATTTCGTTTTGTTTGCCAATGATACACATTTGTTTTGTTCTGGTCAAAACCTTGAGCAGCTTCTGGATACAATGGAAACAGAAATGGATATTTCAAAACAATGGTTCAACATTAACAAGCTGTCATTGAATGTAAATAAAACTAAATATATGATATTTGGAAAGTGAAAACACAATAACCAAGTACAAATTATGATAGATAATACTGAAATAGAAAGAGTATATGAGAGTTGGGAGTTGTCATAGATCACAAATTATGCTGGAAATCACGTTAAGCATATTAAAACAAAAATATCAAAGTTCATTGCAATGTTATATAAAACAAAAGACAATATTTGTAATATTGTATCATTCTTTCATACTTCCATATATTACTTACTGTGTGGAAGTTTGGGGAAAAACATATAACAATCACAAATCCGATTTATTTGCTTCAGAAGAGAGCCATCAGAATTGTAAACAGAGCCGATTATCGTGGATCAACAAATAAATTATTCATAAATTCACAGGCACTCAAATTTAGTGACCTTGTGGATTTTAAAATAACATCACTAATGTACAGAGCACACAACAGCATGTTACCAAACTGTATCCAGAGGTTGTTTAAAATAAGAGAACGTCAGTATGAACTGACAGGGAACTGTATGTTCACAAAAATGAAGACCAGAACAAATATAAAACAAAGATGTGTTTCAGTATATGGAGTAAATCTGTGGAATGGTTTAGAAACAGAATATGTAATACGCATCATAGATTTAAAAAAATATTTAAACCATAATGATTAACAAATATAAAACTGAAGTATGAACAGGAAAGTGTACGTGAAATGTGTTTGGGATATTTGGGCAGGTAGTAGGCCTATATACTGTATATGTACTTAGTACTGTCAGTTTCTTATTGCTCTGTATAATTTAAATGGAGCTGATAAAAAGAATGAATGTTAAAAGGGTAGGTGTAATAAGCTAAGGCTTCAGCCTACACCTTTTCGGTCCTGTTTTGTTTTGTTCTGTTTTTATAATGCTAAAAAAGCATTAACTTAATTTTTATGTGTTGTCTACCTACCAGTACTTTTGTGTATTATAAATTGGAAAATGACGGAAATAAACTAAACTAAAAAGAATAAAATAAATAAATTCCTCTGTTATAAACAACCATCATGTATAGTCAGGTATAGATTTCTGAGTTTACAAGTTGCACTTGAATGCACCATGGTAGTCAGCCACATGCTTAACTGTACAAAGCAATGTAGATTTCAGAGTTTAGGAAGTGCACCTGAATGCACTATAAAGTCCCTGTCACTGTGAGTGTCAAGCTTGTCTCCTACACAAACGCCAGAGGACAGAAGCAGTGCAACCATAAATGACACTAAAGTGCAATATAGACTCCCAGCATACTTTTTTGTGACTACTTTGATAAAAACATTTACCCGACAGTATGGCAGATAGCCTTCTAAGATTTACTTGCCAAACAGAAAATCTACCTGCATTTGGTGCTTGGTGGGTGTTAATGTCGGACCCTGGCCCCAGGGCAAGTGAGTAAGTGAACTTTTTACTGAGATTGCCAAGATCAAGATTAAATTTTCAAGCTCAATATTAAACATGATTTAACATTATATTCTGTTAATACACACAAAATATTAATTCAAAGCATGATTTAGCCACTTGTGCACACAAATTAATTTTTTGTCCACCTGCTGGTCTCCCTTAAACGATTAATTCGGGATTTTTGAAGTGGGGTCATATGAGGTACTTATATATAGTCAGCGTGTTACCTTCAGTAGATGACGGTCAGCGTAGCCCCCAGTTTGGAATAGCAGGCTGAGGTCCAACCAAGGAATCTCAGCATTACACTGCTGTGGACGGGGTTGATATCAAAACATATTTTAGCCACCTTAAAAGAGGCCCACCTATAAATCTCTGTATCAGTCTAATGGGACGCTATATTGACGATTTTTTTCACAGCTTTACCTCGCCGTCAGAAAGCCCTTTTCTTTGGCACTGCATTTTCTCAAATGTAAAACTTCTGCATTACTGCGCCCCTGCATGTACACTGTATCACTCCGCAGCTCAGCTGTTTTGGTCAGAAAGTGCGGTTGCGAGATCAGATCTTAAAGAAACTTTACTTTTGTAAATACCAGTACTTCAAACGTGGTGTGTGCTAGTGTTTTGCTGGGCTGTTTAACCCTTTGGGCTCTAGGCCTTTTTCAGGGTATTTTTACTGCCTTTACTTTTAAGCTCATATCTCAGTAATTATAAAGGCTACATACACATGCGATATCTTGTTTTTTTCAGGACAGTCTGGGCTATCCAGATTTGCCATCAATACTTGTCCTTCTATGTGCCTGTATTTTATATTAATTTTTATATCAATGAAAAAAAAAATCAGTGTTACTAACTTCTTACATTTTTACATGTATCTCACCATAGCAAGTTGGAAGTAGACATATTCTGCCATATATGAAGAGGGGAGACTCTCTGGAGTCTGGCAAGATAAGAGCCATGATGGTGGGACATTCTGTCACTTCACAGTTGTCCAAAACATGTGGTTTGGGGACATAATTGCCAGTATTTTTTCATTATTGCAAGAAAGGTCCACATACAGCAATTTGGGGGAGGGTCCAAGGAAAATACTTGCACCGGGGCCCAGCACAACTACGCTACACCACTGGCTTCAATCATTGGAGCAAAAGGCAAATTGCAGAAATAATTTGTCTTACAAAGTTTGATGGAGTGTCAACCATATAATGGACAATATGGAGATATTTGCATCTTGAAAGCTGGACCACAAACGTGGATAGACAGGGAGAAACACACGCAAGCCTAAGGCGTGGTAAGATACGATATTCCTCACTATATGAAGTGACTGATAACATGATCTGTATAACGGCTTGTAAAGAAATTTGTCAGCTTTTTATTTTGTAGACAATTGATCTGTAAATATAGCATGATGGGATGACAGCACAATGGTGTCTTTGGTATCATCAGAAAGCTCCGGTCCTGTGCTTTCATGTGGTATGTGTGGCATTTCTGTGCGACCACGCATTTCCAAGTAATCCATGCAAGAGTAATGTGTGTGCACAGCTGTATGAAAGCTTTGTTATACATAATTTTAGTGTAACTTAAGAATTTTTTTTCCTTGTGAAAACATTGGACTACCCACAAGTGCTTGGTCTTGTCGGAAAGCTGTGGTTCCGTTGTTTCACGTGATATGAGTGGCTTCTGCTATGACGAACGGTTGCGGAGAAAATCCATAGAGAAGAACAGGTGTGAATTTGGACTTTGCGTCGTTCGGGCCTAAAGGGTTAAACAAAGAAAAGCCCCACCCACCACATACATTTCACTGCATTCCGTTAACTGACATTGATCTTCACAGCTCTGGCTAGTCGCAGTCACTTTGGACATCAGCTCTCCTCTCTGTTACTCCAGCTTGGTTTGCCTCTACAAACGGCTAACACGAATATGTTGAAAAGGTAACACAGCCCATGAAACTTCGGTTTTATTCAGTAACATGTACTGAGAGCCAGAAATTTACTTGAAGACAACTCATCATTAGCCCCTTCTGGTCTGGACGCTTTTTCCAATTTATCATCGGAAAAATAAGAAAGGTCCTGTATCCGATGCACTGGCATCCTCTGATTCAGAAAGATCCTGAAGTTGTGTTGCAACCAGGTCTCAATCAAGGCAGCTGTAGCTCCCTGGATCCATCTGCATTATTTACAGTTCACACATCTGCACCACTAGGTAACTTGTGCTCTTTCTTTGCCTCCAGTTTTCAGACTTTGCTCCTCTTTCACTCTTGGCCCATTCAGTCTCATCTGCAAAAGTTCTTCTTTTGTGTACTCTGGTTCATAAAGGTCTCCTCTTGTCACCCCAGTGAACTGCATTTCGTCGTCATAGTCACTCATTTTGACTAGTTTTTGTCGTCTCATCCATAAACTGCTTACAGTCTGACCCAAACAGCTGAGCTGCAGAGTAATACAGTAATACTACGGCAGTAGTGGCGCAGTAATATGGACGTTTTACAATTGAGAAAATGTAGCATTAAAGAAAAGGGCTGTCTGATGGCGAGGTAAAGCTGTGAAAAAAATCGTCAATATAGCGTCCCATTAGACTGATACAGATATTTGTAGGCGGGCCTCTTTTAAGCTGGCCAAGATACATTTTGATATCAACCCCCATCCACAGCAGTGCAATGCTGAGCTTCCCTGGTGGGACTCCTGCCTACTATTCCAAACTGGGGACATGCCGACCGTCATCTTCTGAAGGTAATACGCTGACTAAATATACAGTACAGGCCAAAAGTTTGGACACACCTTCTCATTCAATGCGTTTTCTTTATTTTCGTGACTATTTACATTGTAGATTCTCACTGAAGGCATCAAAACTATGAATGAACACATGTGGAGTTATGTACTTAACAAAAAAAGGTGAAATAACTGAAAACATGTTTTATATTCTAGTTTCTTCAAAATAGCTACCCTTTGCTCTGATTACTGCTTTGCACACTCTTGGCATTCTCTTGATGAGCTTCAAGAGGTAGTCACCTGAAATGGTTTTCACTTCACAGGTGTGCCTTATCAGGGTTAATTAGTGGAATTTCTTGCTTTATCAATGTGGTTGGGACCATCAGTTGTGTTGTGCAGAAGTCAGGTTAATACACAGCTGACAGCCCTATGGGACAACTGTTAAAATTCATATTATGGCAAGAACCAATCAGCTAACTAAAGAAAAATGAGTGGCCATCATTACTTTAAGAAATGAAGGTCAGTCAGTCCGGAAAATTGCAAAAACTTTAAATGGTGGAGTCGCAAAAACCATCAAGCGCTACAACGAAACTGGCACACATGAGGACCGACCCAGGAAAGGAAGACCAAGAGTCACCTCTGCTTCTGAGGATAAGTTCATCCGAGTCACCAGCCTCAGAAATTGCAAGTTAACAGCAGCTCAGATCAGAGACCAGATGAATGCCACAAAGAGTTCTAGCAGCAGACCCATCTCTAGAACAACTGTTAAGAGGAGACTGCGCGAATCAGGCCTTCATGGTCAAATAGCTGCTAGGAAACCACTGCTAAGGAGAGGCAACAAGCAAAAGAGATTTGTTTGGGCCAAGAAACACAAGGAATGGACATTAGACCAGTGGAAATCTGTGCTTTGGTCTGATGAGTCCAAATTTGAGCTCTTTGGTTCCAACCGCCGTGTCTTTGTGAGACGCAGAAAAGGTGAACGGATGGATTCCACATGCCTGGTTCCCACTGTGAAGCATGGAGGAGGAGGTGTGATGGTGTGGGGGTGTTTTGCTGGTGACACTGTTGGGGATTTATTCAAAATTGAAGGCACACTGAACCAGCATGGCTACCCCAGCATCCTGCAGCGACATGCCATCCCATCCGGTTTGCGTTTAGTTGGACGATCATTTATTTTTCAACAGGACAATGACTCCAAACACACCTCCAGGCTGTGTAAGGGCTATCTGACCAAGAGGGAGAGTGATGGAGTGCTGCGGCAGATGACCTGGCCTCCACAGTCACCGGACCTGAACCCAATTGAGATGGTTTGGGGTGAGCTGGACCGCAGAGTGAAGGCAAAGGGGCCAACAAGTGCTAAACACCTCTGGGAACTCCTTCAAGACTGTTGGAAAACCATTTCAGGTGACTACCTCTTGAAGTTCATCAAGAGAATGCCAAGAGTGTGCAAAGCAGTAATCAGAGCAAAGGGTGGCTATTTTGAAGAAACTAGAATATAAAACATGTTTTCAGTTATTTCACATGTGTTCATTCATAGTTTTGATGCCTTAAGTGAGAATCTACAATGTAAATAGTCATGAAAATAAAGAAAACGCATTGAATGAGAAGGTGTGTCCAAACTTTTGGCCTGTACTGCATATATATAAGTACCTCATACCACCCCACCTAAAAAATCACGAACTAACCCTTAAATCCACGTAAGTGTTTGTTTAAAAACTTCACATTTGTATTACTGAGGCTGACCATACTATGGCATTTTCCATAACATGCCTCCATAATTATTTGTGTACGTATGAAAGTAAGCAAAATGGTTACATTGCAGTGCTGAAGATCTTCCATTAAGCATTTAAGTGCATCAGATTTTGCTACAGGCACTATGTACAGATGTACCATCAGAGATTATGGAAAATGGTGACCTGGATTTGGTAGAACGTAAGCAAATACTTTCATTCAGTAAATAAAGCTTTAAGCACAACATGTTGTAGCACAAACATACCTCTCCTGTGACCCAGTGGTTGTTGATGGAGAGATGTTGCACTATTCAGAAAAGTCCATATTCAGAATAGGATATCAATTCAATCAATCAATTTTTATTTATAAAGCCCAATATCACAAATCACAATTTGCCTCAGAGGGCTTTACAGCATACAACATGAGCCAGCCCTAACTATAAGCTTTATCAAAAAGGAAAGTCTTAAGTCTAGTCTTAAAAGTGGAGACGGTGTCTGCCTCCCGGACTGAAACAGGAAGGTGATTCCACAAAAGAGGAGCCTGATAGCTGAAGGCTCTGGCTCCTGTTCTACTTTTGGAGACTTTAGGGACCACGAGTAACCCTGCATTCTCAGAGCGCAGTGTTCTGGTGGGATAATAGGGCACTATGAGCTCTCTGGGATATGATGGAGCCTGATCATTTAGAGCTTTGTAGGTTAGGAGAAGGATTTTAAATTCAATTCTGGATTTTACAGGGAGCCAGTGCAGAGAAGCTAAAACAGGAGAAATATGATCTTGTTTCTTAGTTCCTGTCAGTACACGTGCCGCAGCGTTTTGGATTAGCTGGAGAGTTTTCAGGCACTTATTCAAGCTACCTGATAATAGAGAATTACAGTAATCCAGCCTCGAGGTAACAAACGCGTGGACCAATTTTTCAGCATCTTTTAGTGACAGGATAGGCCTAATTTACGCAGATGAAAAAATGCAGTCCGAGACGTTTGTTTTAAATGGGAGTCAAAAGACAAAATTTGATCAGATATTACACCGAGGTTTCTTACGGTGATGCTAGAGCCCAGAGCAATGCCATCCAGAGAAACTATATCATCAGATAAAGAGTTTCTGAGCTGTTTGGGGCCAAGAACAATAACTTCAGTTTTGTCTGAATTTAACATCAGGAAATTGGTGCTCATCCAGGTTTTTATATCTTTAAGGCATTTCTGAAGTTTAGCTAATTGATCCGTTTCTTCTGGTTTTATCGATAAATACAACTGTGTATCATCCGCATAGCAATGGAAATTTATAGAGTGATTTCTAATGATGTTACCTAAGGGAAGCATATATAGCGTGAATAGAATTGGTCCGAGCACTGAACCTTGAGGTACTCCAAAACAAACTTTAGTACGTGAAGATGATTCATTAGGAACGTGAACAAACTGAAAACGATCGGATAAGTACGATTTAAAACAGCTTAGTGCAGAACCTTTAAGGCCAATTGAATGTTCCAGTCTCTGTAGCAGAATTTGATGGTCAGTTGTGTCAAATGCGGCACTAAGATCTAGTAAAACAAGTACAGAGACGAGTCCTTGGTCTGAAGCAATCAGGAGATCATTTGTAATTTTAACTAGTGCTGTCTCGGTACTATGATGGGCCCTAAATCCTGACTGAAATTCCTCAAATAAATTATTATCATGGAGAAAGTCACACACCTGGTCTGCGACTACTTTCTCAAGGATCTTTGAGAGAAAGGGAAGGTTGGATATAGGTCTGTAATTGGCTAACACCTCTGGATCCAATATGGGCTTTTTTAACAGAGGTTTAATTACAGCTACCTTAAAAGACTGTGGTACATAGCCTGTTAATAAAGATATATTGATCATGTCTAGTATGCAAGTGTTAACTAAAGGTAAGACTTCCTTAAGTAGCCTAGTTGGGATGGGGTCCAAGAGACACGTTGATGACTTGGATGAAGAAATCATTGAGGTCAGTTGTCGAATAGAAATCAGTGAGAAGCAATCTAGATATGTATCAGCATTTATAGCTGTGTTTGAAGGCAGATTAATACTGTTAGAGGGCAGGAGGTCATGAATTTGCCTCTAATAGTTACGATTTTGTCATTTAAAAAAGCCCATAAAATCATTACTGCTAAGGGCTAAAGGAATACAAGGCTCAATAGAGCTGTGACTCTCTGTCAGCCTGGCTACAGTGCTGAAAAGAAACCTGGGGTTGTTCTTATTTTCTTCTATTAATGATGATGATATTCCTTGTTACACTACTTTGGTTGTAAGCTCCATGTTTCTGCCTGCTGTCAGACTGAATGTGGGAACGGTGTAGACACTCCTGTTATACTGGCTGGTGGGCGGATGCGGACCAAACCTCTGATCCCAGAGATGTGTTTTACCACTACCACAGAGGAGGACTCCGAGTATGAGGAGCAGCCTGTCACCCCTCATCTAGAGGAAGATGGAACCAGCCTGCTCATCAGCTGCTCTCAGTGCAGCATCCGGGTTCACACCAGTCAGTACACACACACATTTGAACTGAGATTATTAGCTGCAGATAGGTAACACAGCCTGTGTGCTCATGATCAACGTATATTTACACAAATGCTGACCAGTTTTCATTTTCCCAAATTTCTCATATGTCATTAACACAGAAATGTGTTACTGTAGAATTAGACAGCAACATTTGATGGCAGAACACAACCACTCAAAACTGCACTGAGTAAACACTGTCTGTGGATGGCAGCACATGCCAGCAGACCTTCATGATGACATAACAATGAGTCTTTCAGCTACTACACCTGTGAGTCAGACTGTGTCCTTGTGTTTGTATATTCCAGGCTGTTATGGTGTGGATCCAGCCACTGTGAGCGACGAGTGGCAATGTGCACGCTGCAAGGCCAACGCTATGAACGAGGTCAGTGAACACTCCAGGGTAGATTTACTCTACATAGTGCATGTTGTTGTTTAATTGGAGTCCTCTCTGTAGTTAAGTGGCTTAGGCTTAAAATAGTTCTTTCTGATGGTCAACTCTAAGGGTCACAATTTGCAGACAAACTCCCTCACACTGTCTAACTTGCAAAAAGAAAAATTCACCGTGACATTTTGGTAACTAGACCTTCATTAGGCTAACAGTGAATAAAAGAGTGGCTGTGGGTTTGGTTGCAAACTCCCTTTTTACAGCAGAGCCATTGATTACGAGCACACTAATTGGCACACACAGCTTTACCTCAAAACATCAAACCCCATTTTTATACTATGTATAAATAACTAATACAGCAACGTGATAAGAACTACCTGAAATGACAGAAACCATCTTTGAGGAAAAATTTATTTGATGTGCACTTTGAGTTTTTAGTTTGGCCCATGTGTCCCCTCCACTAACATGGAGGGGCGGGGTTTATGACCTATACTGCAGCCAGCCACCAGGGGCGATCAAGATGTTTTGGCATAATTTTTGGGAAGCTGTTATGTTGTCCATCTTTTTTATACAGTCTACAGCTTGACCAACATGATCATGAGATGGCCGTTTGTTTTGGTAATGGCTGCAAATAAAAGGTGCTTTTAGTTGACTACTACAAGCTACAGCAATAAAAGATTTAGCTCT
The DNA here is from genome assembly GCA_019142605.1 of Cephalopholis sonnerati. Taxonomy (NCBI): domain Eukaryota; kingdom Metazoa; phylum Chordata; class Actinopteri; order Perciformes; family Serranidae; genus Cephalopholis; species Cephalopholis sonnerati. The sequence continues at coordinate 43,079,450 of JAGQAX010000006.1, read as the reverse complement.
TTCTTATTTGTACATATGTTCTTTTTGCAGAATTGCTGTTTGTGTTCGCTGAGAGGTGGAGCCTTGCAGAAAGCCAACAATAATAAGTAAGTTGTTTCAGAGTCATCAGGAAAAGGAAAGAACATGTAGCTATTTTAGAACATCTGCACTTAGATAATGGCACTTTATCTTTGAACAGAATAACATCAAGTTGATTTAATTACTTATAAGCAGCACAAAAAAGCATTGTATTCACGCACATATACAAACATGAAGAGAGGTCCGCATGCTCTAGCTCCCTTAAGTGCAGTTTATTTGCACATCCACAAGTGACGTTTCAAGGTAATGTTCTTCCTTAGACTGGGACTGAAGAAGAACATTAGTTTAAAGGGGGTAGGGCAAAACTTGATACTGCATAGTAGCGCTGTATTTTGCGTGGCAATATTTTGTCGTTAATAGAGGCCAAGTATTTTTTTCTGATATAAAGTATTAGTATTGCAATTACAAATTAAACTTTTAGTGGTCCACTACAAAGTCCTACACGGGTCCATTTTTGAAAACCCACAATCGCACATACCAGTGATTAAATACACACAGGCTACAGTCACTTACATGAAGCTGCATTCTCCGTCTTTGAATTACAAATCCAGCGGAGAAAAAGTCTCTTTCACTGGCTGCGCTTGATGCCGGTATGGCGAAAACATTCTGCACAATCACTGCCAGGTTAGGAAACATTTCAGCAAAAGATCCAGCAACACAGATGCCAAACATTACATTGTAAATATCACATCCATGGCTGTAGGAAATTTGAGCTTTAGACAGAACAGGCAGCTTACTGCTTAATGAAGCCAATATGTCAGTCTTAATCAGCTGTGTGTGTGTGTGTGTGTGTTGCAGGTGGGTACATGTGCTGTGTGCAGTAGCTGTGCTGGAGGCACGCTTTGTCAACGTCACTGAAAGAAGTCCTGTGGATTTAAGTGGAATCCCTTTGCAGAGATTTAAACTGGTGAGTTTATACTTAGCTACTGTTACATTCTTGATTGAAAGCTGATATTTAAATAATGGCTAAGTCTTAAACAATAGCCATCATGAACAAATGAAGGCTGATTGCTAAAAAAGGTAGGAGAGTAAAATCACCTGTTCTCTCATGGTTTGCACGATAGATTTAAGATAATGTACACTTCCATCGTACTCATTCCATCTGTACAAGTTGTGTCTCTCTCTTTAACACAAATACTGTTTTTCTTCACTAATTAAAATTGTTTATGTTTAATTATATGTGAAACATCTGAGCAGCAAGTGTTGAGTTTCAGTGTAGCTTAAATGAATAGAGTGTTCCAGGGATCATGGTTTTCTGAAGGCCGACGCTGAGGTTAGCATCACCCTGTTTCCCCCGTCAAAAAGCCTATTGGATTTTTCCATTGAATTTGGCATTATTCCAAAAACAAACTCTGTGGCAAACACTTGTTTAAGATACTTTCACTTTTTGTTCATCAAGATAGTCTTCACAAATGAACACCACTTTTATGATGATTGAAGTCTAAATGCAGTTGCCAGAAGTAAAAAGCTAACGTTAGGCTATAAACAAACTGCACTACAGTCACATGACCACCACAATGAGACTGTGGTGCAGTAAAGCCGTGGTCAGCGTGGTGAGGCTCTGTAGTCTCATTTAGCCACTTGTGAGCAACTGCGGTTTTTAAGACGCATAAAAGCTTCAAAATTCACAGTGGGATATTTACTGACGAATTTTCTCTTCAGCTTGCATGAACCACAGACCTTATTTTAGACATCCAACCAAAAACACATTAAAAAAATCTACTGACTTTTAGACGAGGGAACCAGGAGTGCTAAATTGCTAACTTATTTCCCTGTTTTAGGACTCAGTCCTGGGGTACTCTGTAGTTCACCCCATACCGATATAAACTGTATACAGTACTCACCTCCCTAGGCTCTCTATGGAACCAAAAAAAGTTTTCTATCAAATGGCATTAAGGACAACGGAGCACCTGAAAAACGACAGCATAAGGGCAATCAGGGCAAACAGATGGAGGCTGGTTGAAAGACAGCGAAAAAAGATTTTAAAACACCCATAAAACTTTCTGAAAATTCTTATGCAGTATTATCCAAGTGTCTTTTATCCATTTGTTGGCTCATGGAAGTCAAAACACTGCTTTTTTTTGCCAAACTATTGCTAATCAAAGCATTTTGTGGATTATCCTCCAGTGCAGGACTTTGTTGTGCACATGAGTTCAATGTTTGAGCATTCATTATGCCTCTGCACCAGCAATAGTTGTACTGGGAGGCATTATGTTTACAGGTTGTCCGTACATACGTACATCTGTCCCACAATATCTCAAGAGTACCTCAAAAGAATTTCTTCAAATTTGGCAGTTGGCTAGTTTTAAATAAAGAACTGGTTCTCTCTGCAGGTGAGGCCTCATTTGCAGTATATTTCTGTCCAAAGCATGGTTGTCTCAGTAGTGCTTCAGCCCACAGAACTAAAAATGAGGGCAGACTGGACACTGAAGGAATATCCAGCCAACTGTACTGCAAAATCCTGAAGGCCATATGATCTTACAGGATGGAAAGCTATAAAGTGTAAAGGCTTCAGCACCCAAACTAATACAGAATACACTGTCTGTTAGCTTCACCTTCATCGAGCCATTTCAAATGCAGTATAGTTTCCTGAGTCCTGCTTTGTGTGTTTTAATGTCTGACAGAAATGTTATTACTGTAAGAAGCGGATGAAAAAGGCATCTGGCTGCTGCGTGCAGTGCTCTCATGGCCGCTGTCCCACTGCCTACCACCCCACCTGTGCCCAGGCTGCTGGAGTACTCATGCAGCCAGATGAATGGCCCTTTGTGGTCCATGTTACCTGCTGTCGCCACAAAGGCCCCACTCAGATTGAGGTAAGAAATTTTTCAGAATCTGTTAATATCTTTGAGTATGTACTGTGAACTAGAGATACACCTTTTTCCACTTTTTTTCCACTGCCTGTACAGCAGTGGAAGCATCGTCCAGTTCTGTTTTCAGATGTCCCAAATCGTAGGGACTGAAGCAGTGTAAACATCAGTAAGTCATGAAAATGAGATTTCCTGAATCTCCTTGACAGCGCAATAAAGCAGTCATGCATGAGCTGACTGTGGGACAGAAGGTGATATGCAAGCACAAGAATGGCCGCTACTACCAGTGTGATGTGGTGCAGCTGTCTAAAGAGACGTTTTATGAAGTCAACTTTGACGATGGCTCCTTCAGTGACAATCTCTTTCCTGAAGACATTGTGGTAGGTTTCACTACTTTATCTTTATCATGTCATTTATTTAAGAAATTTATTTAAGAAAATCCAAAAACCAGATACAGTAAAAATATAGAATCTGAAGCCTATGACGGAAAACTTCACCCACAAAAAGACCATTTGTATAACAGTTATGTACAGTGTGTTTTCTTAAGTCTGTGAAGAAAACATTCTTTTTCTTGTATGCCTCCACAGTGAACTAAGAATTCAAAAAACAGAGAAAATTCTTCATGATTGAAGTAAACAGGGGCCACGCTCAACATCAGCAAAACTATATCAAAACATCCTTTTACAAACTCTCATACACTTTTTGCAGTATAATCCAAGTCTGATTTATCCATGCATATTCCTGAAACAAATTAATTTTTGCTAAAAGCATTACAGTTTGAAACATGACAGTACAAACAGTCTGATGCATGGCAGATTAGCGTGCCTGAGCACATGCATGTGTTTGAACTCTGCTCAAGTAGAGCTCGTTTGCATGCAGGAGGTCTTGCACACTAACAGCACGCTGCTCAGAAAAGGAAGTGTTTTAAATCTTAATGTTTTCATGAAAATGCACGTGTTTGGGAAGTACTGGGCATAGAGCTGGATAACTGAGACATGGACTTTACTGCAGGAGTTGTGTTGTTATAGTTTGTGAAAGGATGTTTTGAAGTTTTGCTGTTGTTAATTGCAGTCCCCATTCATGCCTTGGCAAATGTTTGCTTCTGTTGAATTCTTCTTTCACCGTAGAGGTGGGCAACAAAACAGTTTTCTTTACAAATTCAACCTAACACATGGTGAGTAATTAATATATAATGGCCATTTTGTGGGTAATACATTTTTTTAAGTATTAAGAAATAAACCACGTACTATGTAGTTTGGTAAATTTTGACCTACTGTGACGGATTGTCCATTTATATTTACATTGCTGCCCACATAAGTATTCATGTTCAACTATGAGATTTTCTGTTCTGTTCTGTACATCAGAGACATTATTTGCTGTACTGTTTAGCACTGACTTTCAATTTTCAATTTACCTCAGTGGCAGAGAGAACCAGACCTTCATTTGAAAGGCTTATATTACAGCCAGGCCTTAATGTTTCCCATTTAATGTTAACTCAAAACCAGCTCCATGTTTGCTTGTTTTCTTGATAAATTCAGTATAAAGTCTTTTTTCACAGCACTACTTCCATCAGTACAACATGGGTCATTCAAGGTGTTTCATATTCACTTTTTCCACATAAGTTTTTAAGCTACCATGAATGATACTCAACATTTACTAAAGAATGTTTAGGTTAAAGTCTTGCAGCATTCCCTTGATAGGTAGGCTTTTAATATTACAATACATCCTAAGTGTTTACCGTTGTCATTGTTGTTGACAGTAGCTTGACATGGATCAGGATTATGGCAGAGCTTACTGTGAAAGACTGGACTTAATTCGAGTATGAAAAAGAGAGTGTTAGATCATCAGAGAGGTTAGTAAGACATGACTGTTATGCCTCCACGCCAGAGATAGCTGTGGTGCAGACATCAAGTTTTTGGGTTGTCTGCTCGTCCATATATACACTCCATCCACCTGAGGGAATATCTTCAAATTTGGCACAAACGTTGACTTGGACTGAAGAATAAACTAATTAGAATTTTATGATGAAAGGTCAAGGTCAGTGGGACCTCAAAAAAATGTTTTTTTTGCCATAACTCAAGAATTCATAAACTAATTATGACAAAACTTCACACAAATGTCTGACAGGATATAATACTGAAGTGATGACATTTTACATCCCAAAGGTCAGCTTCACTGTGACATCATTTTTCTGGCCATTACTCAGCATCATATCTCAGGAACAGAAGGGGAGACATTTGGTCAGATACTGAATTGGTGACACTAAGCTTGGGTGTTCATCTTGAAACTGTGCTGATTGTGTAGATCCTCGTAGCTGTCGGGGTGGAAGATGTGTGTGAGGCGTCTATGTTTACACAGACATGGATGTAAACTGTATAAGAAGCTTGACTGGTGCACGGATACATACAACTGAGGGGCACTAATTCTAGTTTTACTGAAAGAGTCAGTGCTGTGGAAATGTTCAGTATGTACTTTACCATGTGAGCTGTTGTAAATGGTAAATGGACCTGCATTTATATAGTGCCTCTCTAGTCATCCTACCACTTGAAGTGCTTTTTACACTACAAGTCACATTCACCCATTAGCACACACATTCATACACTGATGGCCGAGGCTACCATACACTACCGTACACTGCTAACACACTGAGTTGGGAGAAATTTGGGGTTCAGTATCTTGCTCAAGGATACTTCGACATGCAGAATTGAGGAGCCGTGGATCGAACTGCTGGTCTGATTGGTGGACGACCAGCTCTTCCTCTGATCCACAGCCACCCTATGGATGATTTATAAATATATGTAGGCTCTACACAGAGCCTACGCAAATGGCCTGCACTGTTGTGAGTGTTTCTATCTGTGTAGTGGTGTGTCTGTGTCGCCCTGCAGTTACACCTCCAAAACACTAGCTTGTGGTGAAATTTTTGTGCCACTGTGTTGAGTTTCTGTGAAGTGCAGTAAACTTTGATTGATTTAACTGACACACAAAAAACACACATAAAACACATCGTAATAGCAATAATATTAAACAGAGGTACAAAATTTGGCACCATTATATCTCACAAGGTGCACAATTAAAGCAATTGTTTTATAATAGACACATTGTCCTCACATACAGAACGTGCTATTGTATGACATTTTACATTGCATGAATTAACCTAGCGGCTTGCTGTCTTTTCCTCTACTTATATCAGTGGTTCCCAACTGGTCCAGCCACAGGTCCCGATTTCTCTGTAGTCGTTAGTTCAAGGTCCATACAGTGTAAAACATTCAGCGTCCTACTTGTGTTTGGCCATGTCGTTGAGCTAGATTGCTGGCTGTCTCTGTCAAGTGTCTGTTGTAGTCTATTTATAGAACATGCTAACATTTTTAGCATAAGCTAATGAAATGTCCCACTGCATAAATTAACCTAGCGACTAACAGACGTTTTCTCGACTCATATGAAGCCAGGATAAATCACACACAAGACTTAAGATGCTCTTTTGTGGAGGCTTTATGTTCTCACAATGTGATGTGATGTGTTTTATCTGTGAAATAAAAGTAAATCAAACCTTTTTTCCACTGAGGGAAATGATTTTCAGCTTACATAAATAAATATGAGGTCTGCATTGCTGGAACTCGTACATTGCGTTTCTTCAAAGATTCTACACTGTAGGTACAGCATCGATTCAATGCAGACATGTTAACCCGCTTTATGCAAAAGAAGCGTCAATATTTACATTTAAATTTGGTAAGACCAAAGAGTAAACAAGGTTTGTGTCCTTATGAATACTTAAATCCATATAATGATATATGCATGTCAGGCCTCATAAAATCTATACCTGTGCTCAGCTTGTTTAGAACTGTGTTTTGTCTGTTAGAGCCGAGACTGTACTCAGCTTGGACCACCGCCCCAGGGTGAAGTGGTTCAGGTGCGATGGACAGATGGCCTGGTTTATGGGGCCAAATTTGTGGCAGCTCATGCCATCCACATGTACTTGGTAAGATTTTTTTCCTGTTTGTGTATTTTTTGTGTGATTTACCAGCCTCACTGTAATTAATTAATAGTGCAATGGGCTAACAATAGTAATCTAAAGAATACAATTACCATGGAGGAAAACTCCAGCAGGTAATGTAACATTTTTAAACTCGCTCCTTTAGATCATGGAATGTGTTACGTTGTTACGTATTGCATCTTTGTGTGTGTTGGAGGTGTAGACTGAAGCAATGAAAAAAATTAACAAGCCACAAGTAGAAATCCCACATTCACGCCCTTTCTCGGCCAACAGAAGCAACTAAATTGCTTAAAATCAAAGCCACCAAAGGCAGTTGGTTTCAGATTTCATAAAGCTGATCCAAGTCTCTACAGCTGGTTTAATTTGTCTATAAAAGTAAGAGACCAGTCACACACTTGTTTCATCATCACAATGTATGGAGCATTTCAAAAATTGGACACTCAAAGTCCCGCCTTTTGATTCCTCTTTCGTTGGATGTCAATAAAATTTGGTGGGTTCCCTCAGGACTTAGTGCAGGATGTATTCACTGAGTCTAATCAGGATTGCTCAGAGATAAATAAGGTTATGCCTTTTTCCCTTTGCAGAGACCTTTTTATGCCTCCGTGCCAGTAATAGCCGTGGCTTGAGGCTTTTTCTTTTGCGGTTGTCAGTCCATCCGTTTGTCTGTATGTCCATACGTCTGTTCCTCCATCCATCCATCCCATCCTTGTGAACATGATATCTTAGGAATGCCTTGAGGGAATTTCCTCAAATTTTAGACAAAAAATTACTTGGACTTGAGGATGAAGTACTTACATTTTGGGGTTTAAGAATCAAAGGTCAAGGTTGCTGTGACCCCGCATCAGTCTCATTCTTGTGAACCCAATATCTCAAGAATAGCTCAAGGGAGTGTCTTCAAATTTGGCACAGACTTTCACTTGGACTCAGTGATGAACTGATTCGATTTTGGTGGTCAAAGGTCAAGGTCACTGTGACCTTGCATCTGTCTCATTCTTATATTTGCTACATTTGGAATGTAGGTGGAATTTGAGGATGGATCACAGCTAACAGCCAAGAGAGATGATGTCTACTCTCTGGATGAGGAACTCCCCAAGAGAGTCAAATCCAGACTGGTAAATACAACCCAAACCCACACAGACTCTTAAATCCACAATATTTGCTTGTCTAATTCTCTGTGTTTATTTAACAAAGAAGGAGTTGGAACTAAAATTTTGTCTTTGTCTCTGCAGTCTAAAGCATCAGACATGAGATTTGATGGCATCTTTGAAGAGAAGGAGATCATCCAGGAGTCGAAGAGACAGAGAGTTATCAACTCACGTTACAGAGGGGACTACATAGAGCCTGTGATTTACAGAGCTATCATGGAGTAACCCTCACTCCCTGTCTGCTCACCCACACACCACCAGCGCTGACAGACTGAACTGTGCTCACCATACCTTAACATAGCAGCTAGCCACTGACAGAGTGTAGCTCCAGATGACTTCCTTCAGGACCCGCTTTGGACTGTTATTGATTTCTTACTTCTCATTCATCCATCTACGTTAATTCAACAAGAATTCTATTTGCTTTGTTTGACTGTGATCAAAAAAACAGCAGTATTTTTTTTATTTCCGTTTTTCTGTAGGACTCGACACAGTGCAGTAGGCTGACATCCAGCCCTGGCAGTACATAAAAGTAGGAAGCAATACAGAAATGGCATTTGTTCAATAATGGAGCATTTTAACAGTGAGGCACCTATTAAAAAAACAATGCTGGAATTACCATTAATCTGCAGTGATGTTAAATACATTTAAATTAACTCTCCCACACAAGTGTATAAGGTTAGAGGGTAATGTATGTCTTTCCTGCTGCCATTAGTGACCATGGTACGGAGCCCCACATGTATCAGAGGTAAAGCTTTTGCTTTCTTTTATTTAGAATTTGTAATTTACTAAATTGTGCCCCCTTGAATGGCTGAAATAAGTCTTTCAAATTAACAGCTTTATTACAGTTATTCCTTTAGTTTCTGTCCCTCCCACATTATTTGATTTATGAACTAATTTGTGGGTCCAAATTATTAATTTGGGGGTATAATTTCCTCAGGCTTGTGCTAGAATGATCAAAAATGGTTTGGGCCACAACTGATCATTATTTTCATTTTTAATTTATCAGCCAGTTATGTAACCTGCAAATCATTTTGTCTATGCAGTGTGAGAAATGCATGAAAAATGCTCATTGCAGTTTCCCTGACCTGAAATGAACACATTTATGTTGTGCATTATTTTTCCGTTTTTATTTAGTTTCACACTGGAGAAATTAGAACCAGTAAAAATTTGGCAGTTTTGCTTAAAAGATGACTAAAATGATTAATGTGGTTTCATTTTCTTGTGACTGACTAATTGACTTTTTGACATTTCAGGTCTAAAGATGTTTCCCCTGATAACTGCCAGGTTCCATATTCTGAAGAGGCTAGACTAGATTTCTGCCATACTAATATGACTCAACACAACTTTATTTAGGAATGCGCACCATGTGAGCATGTAAATTAGAATAATTAAGTCCTTAAAACTAGATATTGACATAGGACCGCTCTCTAAGAAGGGCCACAATATTACAGAATATATCCAGACCCTAACTGTGTATACATCAATAAGCCAAAACATTAAAACTACAGGTGAAGTGAATCACATTGCGATGCAGTGTTCTGCTGGGAGGCCTTGGGTCCTGGCATTCATGTGGATGCCACTTAATGAGCTCCACCCACGTAAACATCGTAGCAGACCAGATACCCCCTGCCCATGTTAACGGCACTCTCTGATGGCAGTGCTCCCCCAGCAGAACAGTGTGCCATGTCACACCATAAAAATTGCTCAGGAATGGCCGGAAGAACGTGACAAACAGCTCAAGGTGTTGACCTGGCCTCCAAAGTCCCCAGATTCCAATCTAATCAAGCATCCATGGAACATATCACAGTCTGCAGGACTCACAGGATCCTCAACAAATGCTCTGGTGCCAGACACCACACCGGAGCATCAGGTCAGGGCCAAATCCGATCCGGTGAGGCCCCACCATGGATTGGTACCTCGTGGGTACTGGCATGTCCCATGGATGCTTGATCAGACTGGGGTCTGGGGAATTTAGAGGCCAGGTCAAAGCCTTGAGCTCTTTGTCACATTCTTTGGACCATTCCTAGATGTTTTTCGTAGTATGGAATGCTGCATTGTCCTGCTGTAGGGGGCCACTGCCATCGGGGAGTGCTGTTGCTATGAGGGGGATACTTGGTGTTTGGGTGGAGATATCAAGTTGTTTCCATATGAATCTCAGGACCCAAAGTTTCCCAGCATTGCATTTTAACAAGATGATCAATGTTACTTTAACCACCAGTGGTTTTAATGTTTTGGCTGAGTGGTGTAGTTCTCAAGTGGTGAATTACTAATAGCTCATCAGGCTAAACTGGCTACACCCTGTGTCCTTTGCTTTGTCTGCTCCCAAAGGGTATTGCATATCTACTTGCAACACAGTCATAGCAAGGAATTTCTCAATAAATTGCATTTGATATAACAAAGCCTACACAAGCCCATATCTCAGCAAAAAAAGTCCTGTATTTCATAAAAAAAGGGAACTAGATATGTCAGGTAGCAGAGCTCTATGCAAGGCCCAGCAGTCATCTCATTAGTCATCAGCTCCATTTACTGGCTGATAATCTCATTGGCTTTACAAACCTCACAAGTTTAATAACACACGTCATTGAAGCAAGTATTTTTTCTAACATGAGTTGATACAGCCATAGTCTTTAGAATCCATTATTAAACAGGTGGAAATCAGAAAACAAAATTGCACTGGTATTATCCTTTTAATTAGCCTGAAAGTTTGTATCAATTAATTCTCTGATAGCTTGGAATGATTGGAACAAAATGTTTGTACCAATGATCTTTCATGAACACATGGCATCCATTTCTTGAAACAATGAAGTTAAAGTTAGATTTTATGAAACAACAAACATATACAAGAAAAAACCCACCTCACAATACTGAAGCTACTGAGAGTTTTTCTATACTAGTGCAGGAACAGTACCTGTGTTTCTGCACTGATACCAAATCAATACTTTTTTTGATATCGTTTACAAATTGTTGAAAACTTTTAAATTTTGAAAAAATTTACAGAAGTGTGCATGGAAGATAAATAAGCCAAAGTTCTTAGATGCTGCCAAAAGACAAACAGCTGTACAAGAGCTTTGCCTTAAACTGGCTAAAATTTCAGTAGTTATCTGCAACAATCTCATCAAAGAGTAAGCAAACGTGATTACAAGTCTGACCAGATATTAACTGACAGCTTTTTGGTACTTGACAGCTTTCACTACTTGGTGCTACGAACACCTTTTGGTCTATACAAAAAAAAAACAACTTTTGAGTATAGTCTGCATTTTGAAGTAGATATTGATATTTGAGAGTTTTAAAAGAAAACATTACCAGATTTTTAAAACATTTTTGATGAGGCTTGGTTTAGCATGACATTCATTTGTGACCTTAGTAAGTGTAGTGCAATGAAATAATCTTATCTCACAGGTCCCTCTCAGGAGCTCTATCTGGGCTTTCAACTGCAGTTTGAAGCTTTAAAAAAGCCAGGAGGTGGCCTTTGAGTTGAGATTAGTTGGGTTTCATAAATCTGTTATTAAAAAAGTTTGACCAACAAATGAATTGAGCAGACAATTCTATGTTGTGAAAATAAATTGGGGTGTGAACATATTGAGATAAAAACAAGAATGCTGCAAACTTTGTGTGAGTAGTTTAAAGGTTTTTACTGAACAGTTTTTTACATTGTTTAAAAGAACCTCCTGACAACTTCAGTATTTCAAGAACCTTCTCACATTTGGGAGTAGAACATTTTCATCCCAGCATTCCAGACAACATGGTTGTAACAAATGGAGACAAAAATAATAACATACGAATAAAAATTGTTGAAATGGGAACAATGCCATTGAATCGACTGATGATGCCTCCTCTTTAACTATAAATTGCATTCCTTTACATTTAATTTAGTAGAAGTTAATTTAGCTTTTATACATTGACTTGTTTTTACCAGCCTATTTATTAAGGTGCTTTGAGAAAGTAACTTTTGCATTACAGACATGGGTCTGCAGTAATACTGCAGAGGTTCAGGTTGATGATGTATGTTCCATTTTTTATCTACAATATATAGATGCATTTTAAAGAATCCATTCAGATTTTTAATGCGCTTTTGTCTACGCAGTTGTTTCCTCACTCTTCTACTGAAAGTTGTGCGTTGAACTGTTATTTAAGTCCAGTTTGCAAGGACATTTGAATAGTTGTGTGCTGCCATTGCTAATTTGTTAAAAAAAAAAAAGTCTGTTTTTAGAATGTTAATTGTACATTTATATAATGTCTTACGGATTGTGTGTCCCTCCCTCTTTGCAAAGCCCATTGATCACATTGCACTTGTTACTGGGACATCGTGGCCTTCACGTGTCATTTGCCTGTGAACTTGATCCTGTTCTGGCTTTAGACTTCAGACAGAGGAATGCTAGTTTTCTAACTAGTCATTGCCAATTCAGTGCGCCTGCTTCAGTCCAGTGGAGAATGAATTTATTTTATTCATAAATAATTAACAGAGTTGTACATGGAGAGGGGGGATTTTTTTACTCTATTTCATTGCGTTGTTTTGTAAAACATGTCCCATGTGTATTTTCACAGAAACCTGTGAAGTGTAAATGTCATGTAGATTATTTTAAGATGTTACTCATTTACCGAGGAGATGAGCTGTTTGTTGTTGCTGTCTCCTCCTGAAGAGAAATACTCAACTTGCAGATTATCATTGAAGCAGTTTGTAAAATTCATTTGTTTGTTTCAGTAAAGAATTTTCTTGGGCGCTGTTATCTGTCTTCATTTACTCAGCTGTTATTTATTAGGGTTTTGTAACTGTGATTAACTTACAACCTGAATAAGTCACTAGGCCATTAATAAGAGCAACTTTTGGGTTGCCGAGGTATGAGGAATCTCTTTCTAGTGGGTTGCTATTAGTCAAGTTATTAATAAACACTTTTGCTCTAATAAGCCATGAACTCTGGTTATAAATGTTAAGTCATTAATAAAGAGATGAGACCATCACACATTGACTTGAGACTGGACCTGAGACTTGTCCTTTAATGATTAAATGACTTGACACTTGACTTAGACTTAAGATTTGGGACTCGTGAACAATCTTTATTTTATTATCATTATTATTTTTTTGTGAATTAACATCAGAAATGAACGCAACAGCAGGCAGTTACTCTGTTTCCTTTCTTCTCTGTCTCTGCTCTCTATGCTGCTGCCTGTTCAGGAGGCCGAGGTGGAAAGCAGCCACACGTTATGTGCTCTTGTAACAACTACAGGAGTGAAAGGCAACATTTATTTGGGAAATTCAATAAAGAGAGACTCAGTGAAAAAAGTACATGCGCATAAGTAGGAGAAATGTGAGGAGTCTTTGGCGATTAGACCCCTTTGTGATATACAGTACAGGCCAAAAGTTTGGACACACCTTCTCATTCAATGCGTTTTCTTTATTTTCATGACTATTTACATTGTAGATTCTCACTGAAGGCATCAGAACTATGAATGAACGCATGTGGAGTTATGTACTTAACAAAAAAAGGTGAAATAACTGAAAACATGTTTTATATTCTAGTTTCTTCAAAATAGCTACCCTTTGCTCTGATTACTGCTTTGCACACTCTTGGGACTCCCTCGATGAGCTTCTAGAGGTAGTCACCTGAAATGGTTTTCACTTCACAGGTGTGCCTTATCAGGGTTAATTAGTGGAATTTCTTGCTTTATCAATGGGGTTGGGACCATCAGTTGTGCAGAAGTCAGGTTAATACACAGCCGACAGCCCTATGGGACAACTGTTAAAATTCATATTATGGCAAGAACCAATCAGCTAACTAAAGAAAAACGAGTGGCCATCATTACTTTAAGAAATGAAGGTCAGTCAGTCTGGAAAATTGCAAAAACTTTAAATGTGTCCCCAAGTGGAGTTGCAAAAACCATCAAGCGCTACAACGAAACTGGCACACATGAGGACCGACCCAGGAAAGGAAGACCAAGAGTCACCTCTGCTTCTGAGGATAAGTTCATCCGAGTCACCAGCCTCAGAAATCGCTAGTTAACAGCAGCTCAGATCAGAGACCAGATGAATGCCACACAGAGTTCTAGCAGCAGACCCATCTCTAGAACAACTGTTAAGAGGAGACTGTGCGAATCAGGCCTTCATGGTCAAATAGCTGCTAGGAAACCACTGCTACGGAGAGGCAACAAGCAGAAGAGATTTGTTTGGGCCAAGAAACACAAGGAATGGACATTAGACCAGTGGAAATCTGTGCTTTGGTCTGATGAGTCCAAATTTGAGATCTTTGGTTCCAACCGCCGTGTCTTTGTGAGACGCAGAAAAGGTGAACGGATGGATTCCACATGCCTGGTTCCCACTGTGAAGCATGGAGGAGGAGGTGTGATGGTGTGGGGGTGTTTTGCTGGTGACACTGTTGGGGATTTATTCAAAATTGAAGGCACACTGAACCAGCATGGCTACCCCAGCATCCTGCAGCGACATGCCATCCCATCCAGTTTGCGTTTAGTTGGACGATCATTTATTTTTCAACAGGACAATGACCCCAAACACACCTCCAGGCTATGTAAGGGCTATTTGACCAAGAGGGAGAGTGAGTGCTGCGGTAGATGACCTGGCCTCCACAGTCACCGGACCTGAACCCAATCGAGATGGTTTGGGGTGAGCTGGACCGCAGAGTGAAGGCCAAGGGGCCAACAAGTGCTAAACACCTCTGGGAACTCCTTCAAGACTGTTGGAAAACCATTTCAGGTGACTACCTCTTAAAGCTCATCAAGAGAATGCCAAGAGTGTGCAAAGCAGTAATCAGAGCAAAGGGTGGCTGTTTTGAAGAAACTAGAATATAAAACATGTTTTCAGTTATTTCACCTTTTTTTGTTAAGTACATAACTCCACATGTGTTCATTCATAGTTTTGATGCCTTCAGTGAGAATCTACAATGTAAATAGTCATGAAAATAAAGAAAATGAATGAGAAGGTGTGTCCAAACTTTTGGCCTGTACTGTATATTTAAGCAGGGTGGTGAAGCAGTAGTAGAACAGGGACCCCCCCCCCCCCCCCCCCCAAGTCTACAGTGGCATAGGGTAGTTACCACAGGCCCCAGTGCACGCTATTGTGACAGGCCCTAGTGCATGCTAGTTACTGGTTATAAGCCACACACACAACACTGGCAACTGTTACTAGATTTAATAAAGCCCTGGAGGGTGGAAGTGAATGAACCCAGTTAAAGAGTACCTGCCTGGGCGGGACGCTCTAAAACTAAAGCGAGCACGCTTGCAAGGAGGCAGGGATCATTTCATTGGTCAACAATAAACCTGGCCTTCTATTGGTTGGGGGATTTTGACAGGGTTGTTACACAAAAACATGTGCCTTCCTGGAGCAAGGCAGAAATCTAAGAGCAGAAATTCCATGAGCACACAGTTTGAGCAGAAACAGAGCAGATCTTAGCGCAAGCAGATGCTATTTGAGTGTGAGGGCAGGGTTTTGAGGGACAGTGTTACAAAATCTGAATGTAAAATCAATAAATAATGCTCTCAAATTTATATATATATATATATATATATATATATATACACCACTCTCTTGAATAAAGATAGGAAAAAAGCTCCATACTGGAGAAGATGTACAGCAGCTTTTGAGAGACGTGTTTATAGGCTCAAGAGCTAGATGAGAAATGCTCATCATTATTAGTATCAGTACTATTTTAATTTTATCTAATATTATCTTAAGAAGAAGAAGAGGAAGACGAACCAGAACAAGTACTAGTAGTATATTCTAGTCCCCAGGTGGCGCTGTAGAATAATCAGACAGCTCTATGTCGTGGCGCTGTTTCTGTGTAATAATACTTCCGGTGTACGTTCCAGGGGCTACGCGAGTGTTTTTTTTTCTTTCAATTTTAAACTATTTAGTGAAACGTGAAACGAGTTGACCGATCTCTGGACTGTCTAATAAGGTTCAGCGGGATCGCTGAAACTGAAGCCAAACATGGATATCCCCAATCCCCCCGAAGGTGAGCAGTAACGTTACAATCCTTGCGTTGTATGAGCTGTGAGCTAGCACTCATGCTACCTGGAGCTAACGCTGCTATTCAACACAATACAACATCGCTGCATTTAGCATGTCGGCCAAAGTTAGTAACGTCAGCAGATACATGTGCATGTGTATTTAACCGGTTTTTGTATACACCTTTGCACCAGTGTTAAGCAGTGTGAACTAGGACGGATTTTAGAGTAGTATTGTAGCAGCTAACGTTAGCATTGAGTAGTTGTTCAGTGTATTTTTTAAGTCAACAAACTTTCACGGCTGCAGTAATTTATTTTTGGTCCAAGTTTGGAATTTCCTTTTTTTCCTTTTAGTATTCAAATTTGGTGCCATTGTCAAATTCTTCACAAGTCATATAAAATGTTCGTAATGTTAGCCTAGCTAACGTAGGAATGAGTAATATGTACCGTTAATGCGTGACAGTTAGTGTTTTTTGGAGACCATCAGTCCTCGATGAGGTCAGGGGAACTAGGATCACCTCTGCTTCACTATTACCTGTGTGTAAAAAAAAAAAAAAAAAAAAATCAGATGTCATTAAAACCGTCAGATGCCTGTACACGGTTCTGCGCTTCTTGAGCGAAAATTTGGCTGTTTCAAATTAAAAACCAAGATCAGCTGATCAGATACACATCACTTGTCCATTGTCACAGTGATGGTCAGAGTTTGTCCTGGTTTGTGCCTCTTCAGTTTTTCTGAAAGATTTTACTCGTAAATACCCAGGCAGTCTTTGAAAACCCAGACGAGTGTTTTGTTCTAAGTGTTTTGTAAATTATCTTCTTACATTTCTTATATTTTTACTTCTGTTTGCACTATATCTTTTTTCTACACTTGTTTGCACTATATCTTCTTCTTTTACACTTGTAAGGAGCACCTGTAACAAAAACAATTTCCCCTGGGGATCAATAAAGTATTGCTGATTCTGATTCTGATTCTGATTCTACACTGTTTTGGGGGCATTTTTCAGGATCATTAACGACCCTTCTAACCACCTGGGCCCTGTTTTTGACAGCAGATTTAGTAAAAAAAAAAGTAAATCAGTTAGCCCTGAGATGAGGGAAACTCTGGGTTTTCCGTTTCAGAAAGAAATTTACATTAAACTCTGGGTTAGTTACTGTGGTAACAGTAACACGCTGTTTCATTTCCTCATTAATTCTGTTTGTATCAAAGTGCGGACATTAATTAGCAGAGGGTTATTGTAGCCTATGTCAGAATCTAAATCCTGGTCGAATATTAGTTTGTTACTGAGGACTATCGAAAGTTACCGCTTTTATGTGCTGACAGTCATTTCTTTAAACAGCAATATTTTCCCTCACATTAAAATATCACACAGCATCAAGCCATCTCTAATCTCTATACACACATATCTGAGTATGTACGCTTTATCATTGTCAGATGATAGCTGATGGGTTCTGAAATTAAGTCAGCCCAGCTCAGAATAAAACCCCTGCAACCTCTTCTTTTTGCAAGTAGTAGTGTTTGTTGTTCGTTTGTTTGCTTTTGTAGGTAACACTGTGACTCTATTAGGGTTACAACTAGAGATGCACCGATCAATCGGCCGCCGATTAAAAAAGCCGGTTTTATATCCAACCGGACCCAACCGGTGACCGGCCGGTCACTGTCGTAATTTCCGGTTTTCGGCCGATGAAACTGACCCGCATGCGCGGAGCGTAGCAGCTCAACGCGCCCAGAGCAAAACAGCTAAAAACTAGCAAGACTCAGGAAGAAAACATGTCGCTGATTTGGACTTATTTCACTGTGTGCCAGGACGACCCAAAACATGCTGTTTGTAATGCTTGCAAGTCGAAAGTAAGCCGTGGAGGATCAACGCCTAAGACATTTGGAACAACAAACTTAACACGCCACTTGGAAAAGAAGCACCCATGTTTGTTAAGCAAATATAAGGAGGACACTGCTGCTAAGAGGAGGGATGCAGCACAGTCGCAGCAACCACAACAACCCTCCGCCGTGGCTCCTATGTTCGACATCAACACTGAAAAGTCCAACGCCACCACTAGGAAAATAATGGAGTTCATGGCACTGGACGACCAGCCGTTTAGCGTAGTACAGGACAAAGGCTTCGTAAATCTGATGAAACACCTGAGTCCATGGTACAAATTACCAAGTAGGCGGTACTTTTCTGACACAGCGCTGCCAGAGTTGTTTGAGAGCGTTTCAAGCCATATACACAAACTGCTGGACGCCACTAAATCCCCGATCAGTTTCACAACGGACATTTGGACTTCTAACGTGAGCTTAATGTCAATGTTAAACCTGACTGCTCAGTGGCTGGATGGGACGTTTTTGAATGTTGTTGTTTGAATGTAAGTTAGTTATTGACCTGTAAACTGGACTGAATGTTATGGTCAGTGTTGAAAATAAATCTGCTCAGGAGGCACTGTTGAAACTCTCACTCTATTTCTTATTTGTGATGTTTTATTCTTGAAAAGGGGGGTTATGATAGCATATAGCCTACCACTAGTTGTGGTTTTAATTGCAGTTATATAAGCAAAATGTTGTCTGGGAGAGGGGTACTCAAGCCAACTCAAGCCAAACAAATATGGTGTCTATTATATGATTATTTCTTAGATAGAAAATCGGTATCGGAAAAACCGGTTTTGGCAGGTCAGACCTCCTTTAAAACCGGAAATCGGTATCGGCCAAGAATTTTGCAATCGGTGCATCTCTAGTTACAACAGCATGAGATTTGCACAGTACGATATCAGTCTCAGAAAATATTGCAATTTCACGGTATTAAATTATTTATGTTATCAGAATGACCCTTGAAGGAATGAAAACAGAAGGATTACTGTTGGTTGAACGTTTTATTATCATAATTGAAACTTGAAACCATTTTGTTAATGGAAGTATGTGTAAAAAGTCTCCCCTTAGAAAATAACTACAGGGGAGATTCTCCATCCAGTTGCATTTTTTTCAGTATTGTAGATAAGCAAATGTACACAGTATGATAATAGTCAACTTTTTTATCATGCCATACCTTAAAACCAATATGCAACCCCAATGTCCTGTTTCTCACCTCAAATATTTTCACAAATTGTTAGTGTACTGTTTCCTGTAAAATGCAAGAAAAAAACAGTCAGTATCTGGTGTGACCACCATTTGCCTCACGCAGTGCAGCACATCTCCTTCGCATAGAGTTGATCAAGTTGTTGATTGTGGTCTGTGGAATGTTGGTCCACTCCTCTTCAATGGCTGTGTGAAGTTGCTGGATATTAGCAGGAACTGGAACACGCTGTCGTATACACCGATCCAGAGCATCCCAAACATGCTCAATGGGTGACATGTCCGGTGAGTATGCTGGCACTGTAAGAACTGGGATGTTTTTAGCTTCCAGGAATTGTGTACAGATCCTTGCAACATGGGGCCGTGCATTATCATGCTGCAACATGAGGTGATGGTCGTGGATGAATGGCACAACAATGGGCCTCAGGATCTGCCACCATGGGCCACTCGATCCACAACGTTGACATCAGCAAACCGCTCACCCACATGACGCCACACACGCTGTCTGCCATCTGCCCTGAACAGAGAAAACCGGGATTCATCCGTGAAGAGAACACCTCTCCAATGTGCCAGACGCCATCGAATGTGAGCATTTGCCCACTCAAGTCAGTTACGACGACGAACTGCAGTCAGGCCGAGACCCTGATGAGGACGACGAGCATGCAGATGAGCTTCCCTGAGATGGTTTCTGAACGTTTGTGCCGAAATTCTTTGGTTATGCAAACTGATTGTTGCAGCAGCTGTCCGGGTGGCTGGTCTCAGACGATCTTGGAGGTGAACATGCTGGGTGTGGAGGTCCTGGGCTGGTGTGGTTACACGTGGTCTGCAGTTGTGAGGCCAGTTGGATGTACTGCCAAATTGTCTGAAACGCCTTTGGAGACGGCTTACGGTAGAGAAATGAACATTCAATTCACAGGCAACAGCTCT
Organism: Cephalopholis sonnerati; assembly: GCA_019142605.1. Lineage (NCBI taxonomy): Eukaryota > Metazoa > Chordata > Actinopteri > Perciformes > Serranidae > Cephalopholis > Cephalopholis sonnerati. The sequence goes on along the minus strand of JAGQAX010000006.1, from coordinate 43,059,485 downwards.
GGTGGACATTCCTGCAGTCAGCATGCCAGTTGCACGCTCCCTCAAAACTTGCGACATCTGTGGCATTGTGCTGTGTGATAAAACTGAACATTTTAGAGTGGCCTTTTATTGTGGCCAGCCTAAGGCACACCTGTGCAATAATCATGCTGTCTAATCAGCATCTTAATATGCCACACCTGTGAGGTGGGATGGATTATCTCGGCAAAGGAGAAGTGCTCACTAACACAGATTTAGACAGATTTGTGAACAATATTTGAGAGAAATGGTCTTTTGTGTATATAAAAAAAAATGTTTTAGATCTTTGAGTTCAGCTCATGAAAAATGGGAGCAAAAACAAAAGTGTTGTGTTTATATTTTTGTTCAGTGTAAGTGGAGACTTTTCACGCATACTTCCATTAACGAATTGGTTTCAAGTTTAATTATAGTCATAAAACATTTGTTCAACCAAAATAACCTTTCTGTTTTCAGCCCTTAAAGGGTCATTCTGACTGATATTAATATAAATTCTGTAATACCGTTATACCATGAAACCGCAATATTTTCTGGGACGGTTATCGCTCTATAAAAATGTCATACTATTTCAACCCTAATTGTAGCCAAGCCATTTCTTAGGGTAAGGATGTTCATCTGCTGGTTTTCTGTCCATGACACAGACAGAACGCACATAAGGGCACTTGGATGGGTACTTCAGGTGCAGTTTTTGTGTTTTCAGCATAGCCTCAAGTGCACTTCATATTTAGGAGTTGAGAGAAGGTTGTAAAATGCCCCCACTCAGTCTGACCTCCTCACTTCATGGCCCTAAAAATGTTATGGTTGCTCTCTCCTCTTTACCCAATTATAATGGCACCCTCTGACCAAACATATTATTATTGACACCGTGGCTGTCATTAATTGTCTGTGGCTATTGATCCCACTTGATGGAAGTGGGCTGACAACAGAGGTGATGGCATCACCCTTGTTGTTGTGAGGCATAGGTAAAAATTAGCATAGAGATATCACACTTCCAGCTTCCTGAAAAGGAGTCATACTGTTTTATCTTGGAGTAGATAGAATGCTTCTGTAATTCAGAATGGCACAAAAGTATTTTAGGACTCTAACTTTACAAACTTTAGTAACTGTACTTTTTTTTGTTTTGAGTCACGGTGTGGATAATTGATCAGTCAGTTCGATCAGAGCTGATCACGTCGGATCAGACCCTGCGCAATACACGGATAAGTTTCACCCTGACTGTACCTGCCGTTCTGCTGCTCTGTCTGTACCCAGAGTCAGCTCTGCATTGCAAGACTATGGGGCTCTGAATATCTGAACGGTATATATTTCAACAGCAATCCTAATGAACGGTCCAGCTCCAAAAATAGAATATCAAAACGTGGCTGCAGATGTTTTAATTGTGGTGGGCTGCCACAAATAAATGTGTGGAAAAGCTTGAGTTCTGCATCTGAAATGTAATGATAACTCATGATAGGCACATGTTCCAACAGTGAAAGCACAGGTTACTCTTATTTCTTCCTATATGTTGATATTTATTTATCATCACTTTTAGACAGGTCATCAGCTGCCACAACTTTGACTGAATTTGTTTCCTCCTCTTCTTTTTCCCGGTGCAGATCAAGAACTGAGGAATGTCATTGACAAGCTGGCCCAGTTTGTTGCTCGGAATGGGCCAGAGTTTGAAAAGATGACGATGGAGAAACAGAAGGACAACCCTAAGTTCTCCTTCCTTTTTGGGGGAGAGTACTTCAGCTACTACAAGTGCAAGCTTGCTCTGGAGCAACAGCAGCGTATGTAGTGAAAGGGACAATCCACCATGTAACCAGGATTTGTATATCGATATTGATATGATGTTGGAATGTTCAGTTAATGTGGTATTCAAGATAATTGGGTCTTTCCCAGTGCTACAGAATGAAAATAATCACAGAATTTAATGAAAATGAAACTTTTACAATTGCACAGTCCAGTAAATGATTAACATGTATGTCAATTCATCAACATATCACATGTAAGGTTGAATTCAAGTGACATAACTCAAGTGGAACTTTGTGCATCCATGTACAGAAAGAAGAGAGACTGTTGACTGAACTCTCCAACATCATATTAATAATGTGTGTTCTGTTTTCGGTGTGGATTTGTCCTTCATATTTGTAGACATCCAAAGCCTATCGAGTAAATACTGTACCTACTCACACTTACCCACTTCACGCTTCCTTATAGCACAGG